>FLSR01004888.1:29949089-30014442 GCA_900092035.1 Leuciscus waleckii | reverse complement strand
TATATAATTATTTATATTTTTTAAGTCGGACCTGATAGTGAAAAAAAGTAGCCTACAAATATACAGCGCTATGCCTATTATTGTCTATGTCTACAACACAGTGTCTATTTACATTAAAACCACCCACTTTGTTGGCAAAGGCTATTTTCACAAACTCGAATGAAGTATTAATGTATAAAATAATATCTGAAAAAAGATTTACTTTCTATTCATTTTTTTTAATTTTTTGATCACAAGAATAAACTCATTTATTATGACTTCCAACTAGTGTTAAAAAAGTAGAATATGGTAATACATGTAATACTTTTTAAAAATTGTGTTCTACTTTTCTGTGGCCACTGATTAAGTTTTGAATACACTTGATGGACTATGTTCTAGTCTATACTGCTTTGTAAGGATGTAATTAGGGCTTGTCTGGTTGCAACTGGAAACTTGAGAGGGGCTCATTATCACTGGTTGATGTATAGTGTGTATTGATTTCTGCAGGGAAACAGCAGTGAAGTGTCCTCTTACTGCTGGACCCCCGCTGGCCACCAGGGGCGCCGCAGCCCCAGAAATCAGCAGCACATGTTGTTCTATTTTTGCAGCTGCTTCAGCCTGTAGTTTGGCAGTGTATGCATATGACGGTTATAGAAATGCAGTCATCCATCTCCATAAGTAAATGCACAATAAAATGTGTATTAAAGTCAACATGAAACCGACTTCTGTTTACTCCAGTTTATTTATAATGCCTCTTGTTGTGCAAGATGCATCGGTGCATTTATTAAAAATGTTGTCTTCATAAGCTCTTATTATTTTTAATCCCTCAAATCTAACAATTCCTGATAATATCAAGTCCAACCCAACATTTGTACTTAATGTAAGTGTTTATTGCAAATAATATTTCATCATATCATATATCATATCATATGAAACTGTTAGCATCTTATGATGAATGCTTTATGTAACAAGGAGAAAAAGTCAACCTCAAAATGAAACCATACCTGACTTTCCTCTAAAATAAAACAATTTCTGGGTTCAGAGTAAAACTATTTATAGCCGCTCACACCCTCAACATTGAAGAGGATTGATTGTGTCAGTAATGAGTGTGTCAGCGGCGTATCCCAAAGGCTCATATTAATGAGCAACAGGAATCTTTTTGTCCATTGGGTCATCTCATACAAGAAAAAAGACCAATTTCCAATTAGAATGACTCGGGAGTCGAAAAGCCCCAAGCAACGCTTTATCTACCACAGACTTCAGGAGTGTGTGTGTGAGAAAATGATGAGTGTTTGACTATTTGTCTTTCCTAGAGGATTTAAAGATGACTAGAGCTTACATTCTGTTGATCCAAAAAGTCTGAGACCTTTTCACATTTGAACGTGGAAAAGAGAAAAAATTTTTTTCAAGTTATGACATAAAATAACATAATTAAGATTAAAAAAAAATAATCTAAAAGAAAAAAAAAAGTGACACAATTCCACAAGAAGCTCTTTAGAGCGTTATTGCATATAATATGCTGATAATACAATATGTAATTTTAAAAACTGTATTTAATAACAACAACAATAAAGCAAAATAGAAGCATTTTCCTAGACTTTCTGACACCTGAATGCATCTATAAGGTTTTAGGAATCTTTTGAAAGTGAAAACTGTGCACAATGTGCACAACCAGCAGGGGGCAGTGCAATCCTCCATGAAACTGGGAACGTCCTTTTTTTATTTGAATAAAGGGAATGAATGTAATCTGTAGTCTGATGCCATTTGAGTCATAATAGAAGATTGTGTACTGTTCATTTCCATTACATGGCAGACATTTTAACCAGTGTCGATTAAACAAAGCCGAAGCAGTAGTTTAATAATTCAGAATACCGTCAGTTTGAAATGTAGGGTGAATCAAGGGTGATTGGGACAGTTTTTGAATTTCCGCCTTGTGCAAGGTTTCTTGCCATAAATTAGAAACAACGTCCAACAATGATACATTTCTGTAATACTGAAGATGTTACCTATCCATCTGAACATGAAAAAAGTTTATATTATAATGAAAGGATGTGTTACATACACTTTTATGTAAACTGAGCCAAAACCCTTTTTTATATTTTTTTATTTTTTATTTGGGTGATTGGGACAGCACATCTTTTCATTAGTGTTGGGTAGTGTAAGCATATTTACTGTATTGCACAAGTTAGTTCATTATTATTTGAGATTATTTGGATGTTGGGTGCCTCCATGAATTAACTGTTTGACAAGCGCATTTAACCTTCCACAAACCTTTAATGGAAACATGCATAATAGTTTATTACTGCAACACAATCGGTACAATTTTTTTCAACTATAATGTTTCTATTTTCAGAATTTGGTCATTTTATTTGAGCAAAATCTAGCTTATGAATATTTTTGTGATTGATTAGGGCTTATGGGAACCACTGATTTAGAGCATACAGAGCATAAACAATGGTTCTCTATTGCAAGGTTAATCATTTTCTTAAATAGCAAAGCCTTTAAGCATCCTCCCAATCACCCAAAATCATGCTGTCCCATCCACCCAAATTGTGTTTGGGTGGATGGGACAAAATAAAAATAACCTATTCTGAAAATAGAAACACAATATTCATTTTTTACTGATTTTGTATCAGTAGTGCATCATATTCGTGTTTCCATCGAAGGTTTGTATAATATAGTAGCTACGACAATTTTAGGACCTTATTATGAAATCAGCAAAAGCTAATGTCATTTTCCTCAGTTCATGTATTTCAGGGTCAACTTCCTGTTTGATGCCTGCCCCGCCCACCTAAAGGATGTCACACCAGTAAGGGCATCCAATTTTGATCATGTGGTCGCACAGCTAGGGCTCAGCAAAAAAAAACAAAAAAACTGCATTAGCTGAGAAAATAAACTCTGTATAGTTATACTGTCCCATTCGACCTTATGTCCCAATCACCCTTAATTCACCTACACAAAAAGACAGCATCCTACATTTCTTATACATTACTATGAACAAAGGAAAGAAGGCTACATTGTGGAGTGGACACATTGTCTTTGCTGCCTCCCTTAATGTAAGAATAGTAACATCAAAGCTATATTGGTTGTCCTCAGAGCGAGGGAATTGTGTTGTTCCTGTTTGTGAAGATGAAGCCATGTAGAATTAATGTGTTGTGCCACAGAAGTTGTCATTTATTGACTCTGAAATGATAGCAGAGGGTCACTGGGACCAAAGGGAATCAAACCGACCGAACAGCGTTTGGGTTTGATTGCTCTATTCTCTCCTGAGACAGTAAAACATAAACCTCTGGCTGAATTTGAATTAATTTGCTCATGTCATTCTGTGCAAAGGTGAATTCTATTTTACAGTATATTAAACATACTGTGCAAATGATTGGTTGATGAATTATGATAAAAAAAATAGGGTAAAAAAATGTAGACAACATTTTTGAAAGACAGTACTGCAAAAATCTGTTTAAAAATTATTAATCATAATGTTTTCTCATTTGCCAGTAAAACATGTAAACATCCATCAAACAAATTAATTTTACTAGCAAAATTGTACAAAAATATATTACAATTTTGAATATACAAAAATTTAACAAAACAAAGTCAAAACTGTACCTTAAGCATGTTTTAATACTGAAAGTTTACAGTTACAGTTCATCAAATTAATGAATCAAATTTTATCTGTAAATGATAATGGATTTAGTAAATATTTAATTTGTAATTTTACGTTTCATTGTTTTTTTTATTACATTTAATTAGTTTTTTATTGTTATTTACTGCAAATAGTAGGCAACATAATTATGCTATGTAAAATACCTTCTTATGCCTTCTTATGGCAAAAAGAAAATCGTCTCGGTTACGTATGTAACCCTCGTTCCCTGTGGAGGGAACGGAGACGTTACGTCAGTGAATGATGAAATGGGGGTTTCGCTTAGAAGCCTATCACCTTCGAGTTCTACAAAACGAGCCAATGGCAAGGAAAATGCCATGGGTCTGCAGAATTTGCATAGTGCAACTTACCCCACCGGTGGATATAAAAGGAGGGACGCTGGCAATCTCGCATTATGTTTTCCGTTGAGGAGCCAAGACTGAACTCCAGGCCACCAGAGGGACTTAACGTTCCCTTTCGTTCAGTCACTACGAGTTATGTCAGTGAATGACGAAATGGGGGTCCAAATTCAATCACGCCACAGCGGCTGTCTTCCAGTGCCCTGCGCAAGTCTGAGCTCCCTGTCGTGAGACTAGCACGGACAAAGGTCTAGGCTTAACGCAGGAATACCAAGGTACAGTGGGTGGCATATACCAGGTGGAATGTGTAACACAGCGCACGTATTCAGTCCGTGGAGTGGAATGGCGCAGCAAGCAATGACACCGAGCAGGTCCTACTTACTGGCTAGTGGAAGCAATTACATGAGAGGACACGGGCTCTACCCGGAGATTATAGAATCTCGCGAAAGTGTTGGGTGTCGCCCAGCCTTTACCCCTAGGGGGCATGGTCGACCCTGCATCTGGTAAGCCAAGACAAGGGCGTCCACTATCCAGTGAGACAACCTTTGCTTGGAGAGAGTCTTTCCCTTCAGCTTCCCACCATAACAGGCAAATAGCTGGTCTGAGGTCCTGAAACACTGCGTTCTGTCTATGTAAGCACGGAGAGCGTGTACTGGACATAGCAGTGCCAAGGCTGGGTCTGCCTCCTCCGAGGGCAGCGTTTGCAGGTTCACCACCTGATCCCTGAAAGGAGTGGTGGGAACCTTGGGCACGTATCCAGGCCGGGGTCTCAAGATCACGTGAGAGTTAGCCGGGCCGAATTCTAGGCGCGCTTCGTCAACCGGAAATGCCTGCAGGTCCCCTACCTCGATCGCGAAGCCAGTGCTGAAGCGGTCTCATATTAAGTAGTCAGAGAGGCGTGGCTGCCGCTGTGGATGCCATATGCCCCAGGAGCCTCTGAAATAACTTCAGTGGAACCGCACTCTTGCCCTCGAATTGACTCCAGCAATTCAGCAGTGACTGCGTGCGCTCGCTCGTAAGCTGTGCGTACTGGCGACCGAGCAATTTCCATACCGAGAAAAGAGATCCTCTGCACGGGGAGAGTTTGCTCTTTTCCCAGTTGACCCGGAGGTCCAGACGGGCGAGGTGCCGGAGCACCAGGTCCCTGTGTTCGCTAACCTGCTCTCGAGAGTGAGCTAGAATCAGCCAGTCGTCGAGGTAGTTCAGGATGCGAGTGGCATCCGGAGTGGCACAAGGGCTGCCTCCATGACTTTCGTGAAGACTCGAGGGGACAGGGCTAACCCGAATGGGAGGACCGTGTACTGGTATGCCTGCGCCTGTCCTGAGGAAGAATCGTCGGGGCTTTATTCCACACCGTAACCCTCAGGTCACCTTGGCCACCAGCCAAAGTATCACCTCTCGCGGAGGGAATAGATCGGGGTGTGGCAAAGGGGACTCTACCTCCACGGAGGTCATTGAGTCTAGACCGCAGCACCGCAATGGTCATGTTCCCGCAAATGAGAACATGATTCATCCACAAACGCTGCCTGAGCGTGATCTAAGCCCAAGCACGCTAGGCAGCGATTGTGCCCATCAGATGGCAAAACGAACCGACCGCACCCAGGCTTGCAGAGAAGTGAAGAGAAGCTCTTGGCTCTGAAGCAAAAACATAATGCGAGACTGCCAGCGTCCCTCCTTTTATACCCAAGCAGTGGGGCGGAGTTGCGCTATGCAAATTCCGCAGACCCATGGCATTTTCCTTGCCATTGGCTCGTTTTGTTGAACTCGAAGGTGTTAGGCTTCTAAGTGAAACACCCATTTCATCATTCACTGACGTAACTGGTAGTGACTGAACGAAAGGGAACCCGTAATGCAAACTCTATTATTATCACTCTATTGATTATAAATATACTGTAGCCTAGTTACAGCAATCAGTACTGAAAAGTATTGATAAAACTAGTTTAATATAAATAAAAAAAATCAACATTATCCCATGTCTGTAAAGGCAGTGTAATTTTATGTTCATTAAAGTATTATTGTGTCATAAGATTAGCAATATGATAATGCAAGCATGAAGGTACAAGGTTCAAGCACACTCATTTTCTTCTCCTACTTCCTTCAGTTTATTTTAGCCATCATTTTGTTCATTTCACAGCTCTCATGTTTTAGAGATCTCGGAAAGCACACTTCATACACCCTTCCTTAAAACAGCCTGTAATTTCATGTCATCAGTGGTGGAAATGAAGGCACAGATATATGAGGAAGGCAGGCTCTTATGACAGAGATGATGTCGTCTCTGCTCACGATTTTGTACACCATTAATCTCCATGGCTTTCAGGTTATTTTGCCATGCATTTGCAAAACACTTCAACTCACTGGTTTCCAACAAAGCTTATTAATGAGTCATCAGATGTGATTTCATGGAGATGAGAAATGGATTATGCTGATATTCTACCAATTGTGAGAAACATCGTACCGGATGTATTTATCTCTCAGAATAATCAGATCAATAATATGAGCTGGTGTAGAATCAGGACTATGTGCCATTCATAAATGAGCTGAAAATGCTTTTTGTATAATATATATTGTATAACTGTTAGTAAATTAATTGAAGTTCAAGTGTAGTTTATACACAAAACAGAAAATGCTTTTCTAGAAGCATTATTTGATATTAATAATAATCAGTTTTTAAAGTGCCACTAACTGTTATATTTCATATAAATTGTTATATTATTGTCAGCATGGGTTTAGGCAAACACACAAAGATGAAGTTGAAGGTTAATTGTACTTTAAAGGGATAGTTCACCCAAAAATGAAAATTAGCCCATGATTCACTCTGAAGCCATCCTTGGTGTATATGACTTTCTTCTTTCAGACGAATACAATCGGAGTTATATTAAAAAATGTCCTGGCTCTTCCAAGCTTCATAATGGGAGTGAATGAGTATATATGAAGAGTTCAGATGCAAAAGCCTTTTTTATCACGCTTGTATATTTAAGTTCAGTATTTTCACTTAAATGGCATTGAAAATTACCTATTAATTGTCACTGAAGTGAAATTACTGAACTTAAATATACAAGCTTGATAAAAATGTCATTCTAGAAGAAATTTCAGATGGCACTAATGGCGCTTTTCCACTACACAGTACCAGCTCGCCTCGGCTCGACTCGACTTGGCTCTGTTTGGTTTTCCACTGTGTAAAAGTTGTACCTGTACCTGCTTCCAGGTACTTTTTTTCGTACCACCTCCGGCGAGGTTCTGAGCGAGCTGAGGCGAGCATTACCAGTACCAGCTCAACTCGACTCGACTCGACTCGACTCGACTCGGCTCGGCTCGCTTTTCGCTCCGTTTTCCATTGCAGATAGTACCTCCACAATAATACCTGGTCGTCATAGCGACGCCGCAGGAAACTGCCGTGACTTTATCTTTTACGCGAGACACACCCGCTACCCACACACACAGGACAATGGAGGAAATCGAGTGTATGCTGTTTTGGGATGTTTTTGTTTTTGCACATTTTAGTATCGCCTCAGCTCGCTCAGAACCTCGCCGGAGGTGATATGAAAAAAAGTACCTCGAAGCAGGTACAGGTACAACTTTTACACAGTGGAAAACCAAACAAAGGCGAGTCGAGGCGAGCTGGTACTGTGTAGTGGAAAAGCGCCGCGTCATCATTGCCCGCGCCAGACGGAGTATCCTGAATAAAAAACAGCAAAAACAAAAACATCCAAAAACAGCATACACTCGATTTCCTCCATTGTCCTGTGTGTGTGGGTAGCGGGTGTGTCTCGCGCGTCTCGCGTAAAAGATTAAGTCACGGCAGTTTCCTGCGGCGTCGCTATGACGACCAGGTACTATTGTGGAGGTACTATCTGCAATGGAAAACGGAACGAAAAGCGAGCCGAGCCAAGCTGAGTCGAGTCGAGTCGAGTTGAACAGGTACTGGTAATGGAAAAGCGCCATTAGAGGCTTTTGCATCTGAACTCTTCATATTTTTTTGGAAGTCCATCAAAGCGCATCCATCCATGATTAAAATGCTTCCACACGGCTCTGGCGGGTTAATAATGGAATTCTGAAGTGAAGCGATGTATTTGTGTAAGAAAAATATCCATATTTAGAACTTTATCGACTAAAATAACTAGCTTCCGGCAGACGGTCGTACGCAATGCACACATGTCCAAACGATTCAAAAGAACGATTCGTTTATGAACTGGACATCACTAGAGTGATAAATCATGCAGCTCGCTGAGGAGAGGTGTGCTATTACTTTTTAAGTGATCAAATTACCTGATGTCACCTGGCCTATAAAACGGGTGAAAAAAACCCCATAGATTTACTTTGAAGGACGTCAGTTTATTAGCTCACGTATTCAGCTGGCCTCTTCTGAAATAAAGTCACAAAACAACACAATTCATCTAGTTTTAAGTTCTCCATCAGCATAGAGCAGCTCTCGCCATTGGCGCACGCAGCGCTTTAGTGCCCGTGAATAAACTCTTCTCTTTCAACTGCACTGAATTTGTGGGACCTGCATTAGCAGAACTCACCAGCTGAACTCCAGGGGTTAGCAGGAGGAGCTTATCAGGGTGTTTAGACGTGTGGTTTTGTAATGCTGATACGTGCTGAAGTGTAATTGGAGCCTAATGGATTGGTAAGTGGTTTGGTGCTGATGCTGGTGAAACAGTTTGAAGCAGTTCTCTACCAGCTAATGTTGTGTGTGTGTGTGTTGTGTGTGTGTGTGTGTATGTTTGCAAGTGTTGATCTGTGGCTGTCAGAGTCTGGACACCGCTGACCTGATGAAGGCCAATACTGTTCTCATGTGTCCCTGTTCCACTCAGCAGGGGTTTCAGGAGTCAACATGATAGTACTTGAGAAAGGTCAGTTAGTTTTACCGCAAGACTATACCATATACTCTTACACAAACAAACAGACCTATATACCTTGTAACATTTTAAGAAATGCTCATTTGTCACTTTATCTTATAAATGTAACTGCTAAAAATACTGTATCATTGGAGTCTGAAACAGCATGGCTTTTAAAGGAATAGTTCACTTAAACATAAAAACACAAAGGAAGATATTTTGAAGAATGACAGTTGATGGACCCCACTGACTTCCATAGCAGGAAAAAAAATACTACAGGAGTCAATGGGGTTCATCAACTGTCTGGTTACCCACATTCTTCAAGATATCATCTTTTGTGTTCAGCAGAAGAAAGAAATTCATACTGGTTGGAAACAACTTGAGGGCGAGTAAATCATGACAGAATTTTACATTTGCCATTGACTCCCATTCAAACGCATGCGAATGTGGGAGACAGGAAACTCAAGCTCATGTGAATTGTGCTGTGTTCCAAAGTTCAAGTTTGGTGAACTGCGCATCTTTATCATGTAAAGACGTGTGGCCACTAAAACATTGATACGTCATGTTGTGACCTCTTAGCTGAATTAAAATAAGTGAACTTTTAGAGGAGTAAAATTGTATATGTTCACATTTGATTATGTTTTTAAAAAGACGCCACATAGCTAGACTTTATCACCATTGCCTCATTGTCCGTAGAAATTTTGCATGCTCAAAATCTAGTGTGACTGTGGCATTATACGTTTATAACCTAGCTGTTTATATTTCTAAATTTAATAGAATAAAATAAAAGGTAAAAACATATGATTATCCATAGTCTTATACAGGTGCCTGCTAGTACAATGATTCGAAAGGTCTCAGGTAAAATTTCTGAGCACATTTTTTAAGTAAATAATACATTAGTGAAGGTTTATTATGTGTGGAGGCGCATTTTATTTCGTGATTTTTATGACTTTGACCTGTTCTTTTCTGCACTATTATCATCCCTCCCACATGTTTGCCTTAAAGTGGGTAAAGATACTGATTTCATGACCGTTTGTTCTGTTTCTCTGGTGCAGCCAAAGTGAGAGGAGGCAGTGAAGTAAAGCATTGGTTTTGCTCACAAAAAAAGTTACCTATACTGTAAGTTTACAAGAGAAGGACGAGAGGAAAGAAGAACAGCTCAAATCTTGTCAAACTACTACAAATAAAGAGCCTTTGTCTCGGCACTGTCCCAAAAAGTGTATAATGACTTCAATTTCAGTCTGTTTCACACACATAGGTATCGTGGTAAGCAAATTATGACAAAATTTAACGCACAAGCACATCATTCAACTATCCAGAGTAAAACCCAGATCACAGAGAGAGACAAACACACACACACACACACACACACACTCAGACGTTGGGGATGCCTCTAATGCGAGTAGCTGGCAGGGTTAGTGCTGAGTGTGTGTGGTTAGGATGCGGATCAGGTGCACTTAAGCAGGGGTGTGTCGTCACCATTAAACGATCTTCAGCCAAACTTCAGCATCATCAAACAAACTGCTGTCCACCAGCAGCATCTCAGCATGAAGACAAGGAAGCTGTCCAGAGTACAGAGACTATGGATTGTAAGTTTTTTTTAGAACATGCATGAACTTTGGTAGTGTTGCTGAAAAAAGCTAGTGTTGCTCTGTTAATATGATCAAAAAAAGTTATTATTTTCTTCTGTATTTGTTTAATTTAGTTTGATGCTAGTTTGTACAACATTTGGGGTTTAATGTGGTTCTCAGGGGATGCAAGATTGGTCTGCAATGATCGTATTTACTCAATTAAATGATCGTTTCATGTGTTTGACATAATTGTTGCTTCTCATGTAACACGTTATACTTTAGATAGGTTTTTATGTCGGTCAGTGACAGCGGCTCATGTTTATGTATTTTTCAGAATTTGGCAATATTATAGGCTATACATATTTCATTTCTTCTTGAAAAGAAAGGCAGAGAAATCCCTGAAAGCAAATGTGATATCAGAGGTGTCTGAAATGTCAGGTTGTTGCACTCTAAAAGGTTTCTCTTAAGTAAGGATTACAAAACGACTCTATCGGTTCTTTGGATTGGACTCTCGGGGGTAACAGGCATCTCTGAGTTGAGTTTAATAGCAGGGGAACGTCAGACTTACTCATATTAACCGCTAGCAAAGCACTAATCATTTTACTGTAATAGTATACACTTTCACTACATATCACCGTGTTTGAAATCAATCTGGCTTTCATGAATTTGCAAAAGCAATTATTATATTTTAATAATGAACTGCAATTGCGAGAAATAAAGTCAAAATTGCGCAATATAAACTCGCAATTGCGAATTATAAAGTTCAATTCCGAGGGAAAAAATACTGACTTTTTTTCTCAGAATTGCCAGTTTATATCACAATTCTGACTTTGTAACTTAAAATTGCAATTCTGTGTCGGAAACAAGCTTCCATAATTTCTTACCCATCTTAAAAAAAATGTATAATAATCTTGTTTTAAGCTAAATACAGATTTTAGAATCAAATATAGTATTAGAATCAAATCATTCAGGATTACAAGGTTCATTTTCATGGTTTATTGAACTTTTATATATGTATTTTTTACCCTGCAATACTATATTAATTGCTTTTAACCCTCACTCTTGATTGTCTCAGACTTAAGTTTGATCAAAACTTACTAATTCTAAACTTTATTGTTTATTAATCAGTTTAAATTAAGGAACTGTATTATGATTAATGCGGCTATACTGTGCTTAATGCCATTATGGTGCATTGCATAAAAACCACCATGCATGCCTAAATATAATGGAAAAGCTCATGCAGTTATACTAGTCAAAATCAATACATCACCATGTCATGGTGTTGTAATGTAACATAACACGCATCAACACAATGAATTACATGTACTGTATTGTAAGTATCGCGAGTCAACAATTTTAAGCATCAGAGGATCCATTTAGCTTTTAGCCACTCAGCGTAATGGGCTACAGCAACACACTTACTGTAGACTGCTGAGAGGCCTGCGCTTTCCCTTAATGCACAAACTACTTAACAGAAAACTTGACATGCATTGTCAGTAATTTCACCTCTGAAAATGCATGTTGGTCAATATGTAATAACCTTTATGTACCTACCTCATGTGCATAACTGTATCCATTTTGAGCAGCAGTTTTGTCCAGCTTTTGAGTGAGTTGTACTAAACTGGTTTGCGTTGGTTTAGTTTCTTTTTAAAACTGCTTTCCTGTTCTCTACTGTTTTATATAGAAAGTGCACAGCTCCTTCTGTCAGTGCTTTAAGGACCAAGGTAATGTTTATTTAAACCAATAGACATCTTAGACATCTTTATAGATTTGTTGCACAGGAAGTTAGCTAAAACATTATTATCTGGTATTCTTTGGCATTTATGGATTTTAGTAGACATCAAATACAGGATCTAAAACTCTTGATGTCAAAATTTGATGTCAGTAACTAGATGCTGTAAATTAAGCCTTAAAGGGGGCCTATTATGCCCTTTTACCAAGTTTTTGGGGTCTACTAGGATAGGTTTTCATGCTTGAATGTTTAAAAAACACATTTTTTAAAAGTACCGTATAGGGTCATAAAATCTATGACTGAAATCAAAACAGAAATGTCATCATTGACTTGTTATTCTCAAAATACAGTATAAACAAATGCATTTTCAGTAGTAGTCTGTTTTAGACTTTTAGTCCACACCATACAGTATGTGTCCAAGAAAATAATACATCTGGTAAAAATTGTGTTGAATGGTGAGAGAGGTTTGGAGGAATATAAAGACATGTTGGGAGAATAAGGTCTGGCCCATTTCAGGTAAGGAGAGGACAGCATTCTGCTGGGAGTCTTTCCTCAGACTGTGGCAAAACCACATCCTGCTGTGTGAATCCCTCCGGAGAAAGTGTCACTTCCAGCCGTCTGGAGTGGATGCTCGGTCAGCAGGTCATTGATTCCACAGACTGAATAAATCAAGTCAGTCAGTAGGTAAACCGGTCCAAACCCTAAGGAAGGATTTGCACTTTCAAACAAGTTTTCAAAGAAGTTTTGGTACTTTTACCAGAAAGTTTTTTATCACACTTTTTAACATTCCATCCACTGCAGTATCATTTTCATGCTGCTTTGTGTTTTGACATATTGAACCTCTTCTTTGTTTTTGATGGAAAATCTGCCTTTAGATTCTTGCACACCCAGTGTTCAGTTGGGGTTAATGTGTGTTTTTTTTTTTTTTTTTTTTTTTTTTTTAAAATGGGGGAAACCCCGTGTTATTGTTTAAAATGAGAGTAACACCGTGTATGAAAAAAGCTATTGAACAAAGCAGGGGAAATTGGGTTTTACCTGAATTAAAAATCTCTTGAGACAGTTGACATTTTCAAACATTTCATTTGGACTGTTTAATGCTCTTGTATGTCATTAAAGGATCATGGGGACTTGAAAACTAAGTATTTCATTTTCTAAGGCATTGTTTGCTATTCATCTACTCAGTTATTCAGGCATGATTAATGTGGCTAAAATTGTTCAGTGCAGTACAAAATGGTCCTCACAGTTTTTTAATGTGAGCGATTAGTGGTAATTATATAAGGCCATGAAACTCAAAGTAATGTTTAGCTAATGTCATTAACTGTGATTTCATGCACATCTTCTGGATAGTGAGTCATGTCTTATTGGGTTTAAATGTAGGTATTTTTTTGTCTTTGCCATTTATACATGCTTTAGTGATTTTAAATTATTCTTAGTATAAGTAGCCAAATCCAAATAGAGAATCCTTTGAGGACGATTATATGTGGAGAAATTCTGAGCTTTGCATTAATTAGCATATTAACCATTTACTATATTCAATGACAATGATTTTTCACAGTATAATTGTCTCAGCAGAGATTTTTTTTTATTCTTAGAAAAATAATAAATAAATACATACATAAATACATACATACATAAAACAGATTGAAAAAAATTATAATTATAAGCCTTGAACCAACTGGCCAGTCTGAGATGAATCACAACAATTGCATTTGAAGCACGAATGTACAAGATGTGTATTTCTTTAATAAGAAAATTAGCTATTTCTCCCGCATGACGCATTGAAAATGTCCTTATTATTTATTAAAATATAAAATCTGTGATTGCTGTGGTCCTAAAGATGTTAGGACTGGCAATTACACCTTGGGGTGTTTCTGATAAGTTATTGGAGTACGAAGGGACCTCATAATTGTCTGATATTGCTTTTATACAACAGTTCAATAGTATTGAGTTACTTGCATTTTAGACAAAAGATTGTCAGTTACTTCGTTTTTTCACTGACAAAAATAGTTCCAAACAAAAACACAGCAGAACTGTGAGTGGTTTGGCATTTTTTAATGAAATGTTTAAATTAATCATTCAATGACTCACTCAAATGGCAGTGGTTAATTGCAGAATAGCATACTTGCATACTACTCTTAATATTTCTGCCATATAAAAATATGATGGTAATATGCTATTTCGAATTCAGTCAGTCAGTTGTTTAATCCCTGAATGTATCTGCGTTCTTGAATGAATCAGCGTCACAGTTCTCCTAGTATTCTATGCCCTAAAAGTATGTGTACTTTTTCTTCAATGTGTAGGCCACTTTTGGGACATCCTACATCATAAAATTGCTTCTTGAAACTGTGGACTGCTTTGTTGTATAGTTTTGTGCATTCTGTCACCATATACCAGTCTGTCAATCAATCTTTCACAATTAACGTCCTCATATACACACATATTTCTACATATTAATTAATGCTACTTAACTGTTTTGTTCATTGTTGCGCATGAAATAAACTGCATATTTTCTTGACCATTTCTCTGCCTCTTTATTCTCTCATGCTAACAACCACCACTACTGACCCCCTCTGTTACACTGTGAAATTACAACTAATCATAATCATCATAATCATCATATCCCCCTTTCTTTAAGGCAAATATTTCAACTATAAACCAAAACAAACTACCGGTGTCAGCTGTCTTACCCAATTTCTTACTTTAAATTGTATTAATGGTAATAATTTTTACTATTACTGTTAATTACTATTATTTTTATTTAATTTTATTTAATTTTTTTTACTTTTTACTGTCCCTTTAGTCACAGGTTCAGTCTCTCAGGCTTTCTACTTATTCTGGTAGATCTTCTCAGCACAGGTTCACCTGGAGTATGTGCATTGGTGTTACAGTCTGTGACAGGTGGAGAAATGGACTCAGTACGGGCTTTGCCGATTTCTGCGACAGTCTCTTGTGTTTTAAGAAGACTGCGACGATTAAGTCTGAAGATTTGTCCTTCCTCAGTCCTTACAGTGAGATATTTTGGAGCTACTTAATGAAGAACAGTAGCTTTTGTCTTCTAACCATCAGGATTTTCGATCCTGACTGTGTCATTAGTCAACAGAAGTGGAAGCTGTTTAGCTGTCCTGTCATAGAATGACTTCTGCTTAATCTTTTGTTGTTGTAGCTTTTGTTCTAGCCTTTAATCTTTGTTTTGTTTCATGTAGCTTGGCAGTGTGGTGCGTAGTTTTCGATTCATTATCAATTCAGCAGGTGACAGTCCGCACTCCAGTGGTGATGCTATGTAGCTCAGTAGAGCAAGGTAAGGATCTGAGCCACTGTCAGCAGCTTTCTTCAGGAGCTGTTTGAGAATGTGGACTCCTTTTTCCGCTTTTCCATTTGACTGTGCATACAGAGGACTGGATGTCACATGCTTGAAGTCGTACTGTTCTGTAAAGTCAGGCCATTCTTTACTACAGAAACATGGTCCATTATCACTCATTACAGTGTTTGGTATGCCATGCCTGGCAAAAATGGATTTTGCATGCGTTATGACACTGTTTGATGATGTGTTTGACAACAAAGCCATTTCAGGTAAGTTTGAGTAATAGTCAATGATCACCAATTAGTCTTTTCCTTTAAGCTGAAACAAATCCATTCCAACCTTGTGCCATGGCGTTGTTGATGCCTCAGTTACCACCATAGGCTCTTTGGTTTGCTTGTTCCTGTGTTTCTGACATGTGTCACATATTTTTATCAGTCTCTCAATGTCCTTGTTTATTCCAGGCCAAAAACTGTATCTCTCGCTCTCGTTTGCATTTCTCGACACCGAGATGACCTTCATGGATCCTGTGTAGTACATCCTGTCTCATTTTTAGTGGAATGACAATTCTGCTTTGCTTCAGCAACTGTCCATCAATGACACTGAGTTCACCTCTGATATGATAGAACTGTGTAGAGGAACTTACAGGCCATCCATTTTTCATGTTATTAATAACACACTACAGCTCTGTATCTTTTGCTGTTTCAACAGCTATCTGTCTGGACTTTGCGTCTGATATCGGAAGTGCAGAAGACACCATGCTCTCTTGACACTGAACATCCTCTTCAGTGGTACTTCCGATGTTACTTGTAGGTGCTCGTGAGACAACATCTGCTATTATCAGGTGCTTTCCTGGCGTGTAGATCTGCTCAAAGTCATACCTCTGCATTTTCATCATCAAACGTTGAATCCTTGGTGACATTTCGTTCAGATTCTTTTTAATAATGGCAACTAGTGGACGATGATCTGTTTCCACTGCGAAGGAGGGTAGGCCATAAATGTAGCTGTGGAATCTCTCCAGGCCAAACACTAGCCCCAGGTATTCTTTTTCTATTTGAGCATATCGACACTCAGTCTCTGTCATGGACTTGGATGCATAGGCCACTGGTTTCCAATGCTCACCTTCAGATTGTAGAAGCACTGCACCAATTCCGTTCTTTGAGGCATCTGTCGACACTTTGATCCTCTTTGTCGGGTCGTAGAATAACAGCACAGGTGCAGTTGTCAGTGTTTCCTTGAGTTTTTGCCATTCATGCTCATGTCTACTTGTCCATTTAAACTCCGTCTCTTTGTGTAGGAGTTCATGGATGCAAGATGTTTTTGCGGATAAATTTGGAATAAATTTACCTATGAAATTGACCATCCCCATGATGCGTAACACTCCAGTCTTGTCTGTAGGCCTTGGCATTTCTTTTGTGGCATTGACTTTTTCTTGGTCGGGTTGAATGCCTTGTGCAGAGAGCTTGTCTCCCAGAAAGATAATTTCTTCAACTCCAAACTCTATGCCAACAAAGAATGTTTCACACAGATCTGTATCCTCCACTATGTTTATAGATTTTCTATTCTTCCACTCTTTTCTTTTTGAGAAACACTGCTTTGCAAAATGGTTCTTGCCCCAGCACTTAGAGCATAGTTTACCATAAGCTGGACACTGTTTTGGCTTATGCTGCAAACCGCAGCGTTTGTGCAGGTCGGGTCTGCGTGCGTCTCCTTCCTTCACTGGAGACAGCACCGGCAGCCGCGTCATCACTTTGTCTGACGCTCGCTGTGCTCGCTGTCATCTCGCTGAATGTCCTCACATGCATTTGCGAGAGCTCACTTGCCTGGCAGATCTTGATAGCCCCTTCCAGCGTCAGCTCCGTGTCCCTCAGTAGCCTTTCTCTGACTTTTTTATCCTCCACACAAACACGATCTGGTCTCTGAGCATGAGTCCTTCAGTGTAGCAAAATTGCATGACTGTGCTTTAAGCTTCAGGTCGGTCAGAAAGTTATCAAAAGGTTTGCGCTGTTGCTGCACTCGTGAGCGAAAAACATATCTCTCATATGTCTCGTTTTTTCGGGGAGCAGTGGGCATCAAACTTCTCAAGCACTTTATCCACCTTATCTTTGTCATCAGCATTATCATATACGAAGGTATTGTACACTTATATGGCTTGAGGGCCTGCTATAGTTAGCAGTAACGCTACCTTCCTTGTGTCAGGCTTCGTCTCTGGGCCCATGGCCGCCATATACAGCTGAAACTGCTGCTTGAAGGTGCGACAATTGCTGTCGACATTCCCCGTTAGTTTTAAACTACCCGGTGGCTTCAAAGAATCCATGCCGCTTTTCACAATGCACCCCGTTTTGGTTTCACTCCTGGTACCATGTTTTGTTCATTGTTGTGCATGAAATAAACTGCATCTTTTCTTGAACATTTCTCTGCCTCTTTATTCTCTCATGCTGGTGGGTGAACAACCACCACTACTGACCCCCTCTGTTACACTATGAAATTACAACTAATCATCACATTAAAGGGTAACTAAACCCTAAAACA
Organism: Leuciscus waleckii; assembly: GCA_900092035.1. Lineage (NCBI taxonomy): Eukaryota > Metazoa > Chordata > Actinopteri > Cypriniformes > Leuciscidae > Leuciscus > Leuciscus waleckii. The sequence goes on along the minus strand of FLSR01004888.1, from coordinate 29,996,493 downwards.
ACTTTTTTTTAGTTAATGATCTGTAAGACTGGGGCTTTATAGTGTTGTTCATTGATTCGAGTACATTTTTTGACATTTGGGTATTAAGTGTTTTAATTCTACAATATATGGTGTAAAAACGTCTGAGTGCTGCCCTCTTCAGGTTGAACGGTGGCTACTGCAGTTGAATTTTCCTATTGGAAGTTGTTTGCCCGCGTAACATAAGCAGGCACCAGCTCACCACGCCCTTGGAATAGGCTTAGCCCCTGGTATAAAAACATCTTGTTCCGTCAAAACCACTGTAGTGAGTCAGGAGTTGGAATTGCGAGTATTGAAAAAAAATTTTTAGCATTAGCTTTATCTGTAGTACAGTGGTTAGGATGGGACGTAAGGTATAGTGTTGCTGGTTGCAAATCACTGCTGGACTGCATAGCTTTCAGCAGACTTGGAAATTAGGCGCCAGTGGTTGCATGCACTTGGCCTTGGCGTCAAAATCAATCAAAACCCACAGCCAATCAGAACAGCGTGTGGGCAGAGTCTCAGCGGCAAGTGCACAGCACCAGAGAGTAATCTTGACAGCACTCGCAAGAAAATGGATAAGTAGGCTACATAATCAAATTCACAAATATTACACCATTTAAACACTATTAAAAATACATAGGCTACTGAGTTACTAAAACAATCTTTGTCAAAGAATACACTTGTTTGTTCACAGTTTGAACGTTCTTGTTTGCATTTGTTTTCTAATGAAAACAAACGCCTGGTGCGCCGACCATTTTTGCCGTCGTTAAACTAGCAAAAGTGGATTCGGACACGCCCTAAGTGAACTTGCGCCGTACGCTTTAGCCTTTTGACCATGCGCTTATCGTTAAAATAGGGCCCAATGTTACAATGGATGAACACAATGGATATATTCACCTCAGAGAAGAAGGTACATGAATTGTATTTCAAGTCGTGTTTTTGTTATTCTTGATTTCTCACAACTTGCATTTTTTCTGGGTGAGATGGAGTAAACTGCGGCGCTAACAGAGTCGCATGAATGAGCACAACGTTGAATAGCCATGCACTGAAGTGCAACGGCCAAGGTCAGTATTTTCTTTTAAATAATATGTTAAATTCAATATTGGATACATCCAGAACACTTGAAATATATGACACGTGTTGCATTGGATCATTCTGTGATACTTTTGAGTCTTTTTTAAAAAGCATGATGCTGGTCGCTATTCACTGCCATTATAATGTAGAGCGTAGAACATTTGTTGATTGTTGGATTATAATGTTGAATTTTTCTATTTTTTTATTCTCCTTTTGAGGTCCATAAAAGAAGGAAGTGCATACAGAATTAGAACACCAGGGTGAGCAATTTATGGCTTAATTTTCCTAGGGTGAACTACCCCTTTAAGGGCCAATCAGCCTGAACCATCTTGAGTTTCAGACAGAACTTAATATCTTTGTAAAGGGTTTTATACAGTATGTCTGATTTCCCAACATACTGCCTTAAAAACTAATGGACCTTGGTAAATGAACAAACAGACCTTCATCCATTGGTCCAACTTATATGAACTTTAGTGGTTGAACAACAGTTTCTGTTAACCACTGGCAAAATAGTTAATGAAGCATTTACTGATGTAATTATACCATATACCAATTATATTGGTTCTCTTTGGCCTATTTTATTTACAGTATACTCAAAGTTGTAGAGGGTGTTACAGTCTAGTAATTCAGAAATATATAAAGATTTACTCTTTCACATATTAAACGATATACAGTAGCATTCACCAAATCATGACCTTGTAAATGTGTTATTTGTTTTGTGCTTGGTAGTCTCTTCATGTTATCTTCTCTTTTTACTCTCCTTCTCATTGGGTTTCATCTTATTCTTGGATTTTTTTTTATAAAGCTTTACCGATGAGATTTCGCCATCCTGTGCAGACCCCATTCGTATTTGCAATACCACTGTCGATAATTCCTCTTTTATTATTGTTGTTGTGCATGCTTTGTGGTGGATAACCATGGTTACTGCCCATTAATACATTTTTATTTCTAAAGGTTTTCTTCCAGTTTTACTGCCATTAAGATGGAAATTGATTAGTGGAAATAAAATCCAGGCGCCCCATAAATCTTTGAAATTGCACCATAACAGCAGTTGAGTTAATGAACTTGTAATGAGTGCTGAATCATCTGAGTCAAGAGAAAATATCAGTTCTGTTTTAGATGCTGTGTGAATCCAGGCTGTGCATTCAGTTTAGAAGTGCAGGAAGTGTGTGCCTCCGTGTCCCAGGTTTTTGACACCGGAGGACACAAATGACCTGTGAATTCAATGCTTGGTTGAGGAGTACTGGCGTTCAGTGCTCAAGGGTTCTGAATGCGCCCATTGTGACGTTCACAATGCAAAAGCTCTGTTCATGCCTGTCCTTATTCTTGAGGGATGTAGGATAGCTGTCTGCGCCGCACGCTCGCCGAGGAGGCTAAAGTTGTGGGGTTGCAGGTTGAGCTTGCTAAGGAGTTCGAGAGAGGTATAGCTATTTCTAGCTCCTTTCACGGACTCGAGCGATATGCTGGATCAGGATGTGCTGTCTTTAGCGTCATCTAATCCAACAGATAGCATATTGTTGCCACCATCCAGCCAGAAGGAGGCTGATGTGATCAAAGAGGCCGACAGTAGAATGTGTACTTTCAGCCTGCCGGCCCTGCATAGGGGGAACTGTTAGACATCATGCAGCTCCACAACCAGATTGTATTGAAAACCGGAAGTCACGCATGTGGCAGGCTAGACGAGGACATATTCGCCTTTCCCCCATGAGCCTTCCGTCCCTTCTCGACCTCCACGCAGAACTGAAGAAGTCATGGAAGGAACCATATTCAGCTCGCATTCGTCCTTTTCAACATTCCGTGTTGAATATGAAAGGATTAAGTAAGCGTGGATATGTGAGCGTGTATATCCTCTTTGAAGGCTCCTGCCCTGCCGTCCAAGCCGCTTCAGACCACCTCACGCTTGAATGGCAGGGCATATGCGGCAGCTGGTCAGGTCAGTGGAGCTTTGCACATCATGGAGGTGCTGTAAGCCTACCAGGCAGTTCTGCTTAGGGATTTGGATCAAGGGCAGGGATTGTGCCGCACCACAGACCTAGCTCTTTGGGCCACTAAACAAACAGCCGATGCTATCAGTTGCTTGATGGTGGTTATGGCGAGGCATCTGTCGTTGAACATGGCGGACATCAGAGAGAAAGAGAGGTCTCACTCTCACTTTTTGGCACGTCTGTAGAGATGGCGGTTGGGAAGTTTATAGAGGGAAGGGCACAATCGACGGCATTCAATAAGTACATCCTGCACCGATCCAGATCCCAGCCTAAAGTGACAAGCTTTAGGGGATCCTGGCCTGTCACAGTCTTACCCCTTTTCCACCATGGTCTGCTTCATCGTTCCCCTCCCCAGCTATGACGGTCATGGAGTAGGATTGCTTCCCTCTCCCCAGGCTAAAACAAGGCAAAATTTGGTCTGTAAGTGAAAATTTAATAGACGTTTTAAACAGCCCAAGAGTAGATTAGTCATCAATTAGATAACATGTCATAGAAATGAAACTATTGACTTTTCTTACATGATGGAATATCATACATCTTGCTAGTTATTTTTGACAAAAATGACATGGTCCCAAATTCAAGGTTATTTTGGCTAGAAGTGGGTTGCACACTATTTCGGGTCTACAGTTAGCCTAGACGGTGAATGGAGGCTATTGTTTGCTGGGTGGTGGCATATTATTATTTTCCCTCAGGGTTGAGTGAACTGAACTAAAATATTGGGCAAATGCATTGCCCTGTTTAGTTATCCCTTTCTAAAAATAGTTGGATTACAAAGAGTTCGCTCCCTGAATCACTCTTGCTCAAAGTATATCTTTTTTTTAATTTTTTTATAACATGCAAATATAAATGCAGATGCAACTTTAGTGGAGTCATTTGAAAATGTTTTTTTTTTCTTCTAATACTTAACGATTTATATTTATTTAATATCTGTTTTGGACTCTGACATCATGCATTATGTCAGATAATGACATGTACCTTGACATATGGCTTTATGGCTTCAAAACGAATGCGCCAAGAACAAAGTAGGTATGTATATTTGTAACCTTTTAAATTCTTATTTAGTCTTGATGAATTAATAAATTCATTAAAAAAGGTCTTGCATACAGAATACCATTGTCATTAATACTAATGTTTATTGAAATTCAATCAATTACTCGCTCTCATTTAATTCCAAGACTTTCTTTCATCGTCGAAAAACAGTGACAACAGAATTCCTTTGAAAATATGACAGAAATGCAAGCTGGGCCTATCGCAAATGTGACAGGTTTATAACAAAGGCCATAATATACAATGAATCAGCTTATCCTGTAGATTATGCTGTATGACAAGAACATCCATCTTGAGACAGTATAGAGTTATAACTCAACCTAAATTTCAGTTGACAATAAGGGCTATCACTGCAAATGAACTATTGCATTTGGAAGAAAGATGTTTGTGACCAATAAGAATAGCAATTGAAGATAATTTTCTGTTATTCCTTCTATTTTAATGTCTATATTCTGAATCACCTGCCTATGTATTATTATATTTTGAATAACGCATCACATTAATATTCTGATCAGGTAAACAGAAGGCAGTCTGACAGTAAGAATAGCAAACACCACTAATTAATGTCTGTTTACAGGTAATGCACTAGTGGGCCTGCATTGTGCTGTAGAAACACAACAAATCACTGCCACTCTGGGATTTTAGTTTCGCTCTTCTCTCTAAAAGCAATTCATTTGCCAATCTCTGGTCAGCTTTTCTATCTAAACAAATTAGCATACAGTAAGCCTCTCTTGGGAACAGCCAAGAGCTCTGGAATAATCTAGGGATACACGATCGCCTTTATGTATTTTCAGATTGTGGTGGGGCAAGACAATTCCTCTTAGGCCTAAAAATAGATAATGCCATAAGAATGAACACGGTTAAATATTATCCTGTATCTGTAATAAGACTGCATGGTTATAACAAATATAATTATTTTAAGTGTTGAGCAGCAGTCTGTCTGTTAAGTCTTTATATTAAATATAAAGTTTGGTACATTTTTAAGACACATTTATACTGTGTGAGAAAAATATTAAGTGTGATATTATAAAGACAACATGTTAATTTATGCACCTAGTCTTTATTTATACTGTACCAAAGATTATACAGAGTTTATTAAATTACCAAGATTATACCAAGATAAGAAAATTATGAAAATATGATATGGAGAGTATTTGCTAATTTTAAATGTATTTTAATATACTTATTTTAAATGCTTGGTTTATATATATACATACATAACATGTGTACACACACACACACACACACACACACACACACACACACACACACGTGTGTCTGGTGTTCCCTGGTGTTCCCTGGTGTTCCCTGGTGTTCCCTGGTGTTCCCTGGTGTTCCCTGGTGTTCCCTGGTGTTCCCTGGTGTTCCCTGGTGTTCCCTGGTGTTCCCTGGTGTTCCCTGGTGTTCCCTGGTGTTCCCTGGTGTTCCCTGGTGTTCCCTGGTGTTCCCTGGTGTTCCCTGGTGTTCCCTGGTGTTCCCTGGTGTTCCCTGGTGTTCCCTGGTGTTCCCTGGTGTTCCCTGGTGTTCCCTGGTGTTCCCTGGTGTTCCCTGGTGTTCCCTGGTGTTCCCTGGTGTTCCCTGGTGTTCCCTGGTGTTCCCTGGTGTTCCCTGGTGTTCCCTGGTGTTCCCTGGTGTTCCCTGGTGTTCCCTGGTGTTCCCTGGTGTTCCCTGGTGTTCCCTGGTGTTCCCTGGTGTTCCCTGGTGTTCCCTGGTGTTCCCTGGTGTTCCCTGGTGTTCCCTGGTGTTCCCTGGTGTTCCCTGGTGTTCCCTGGTGTTCCCTGGTGTTCCCTGGTGTTCCCTGGTGTTCCCTGGTGTTCCCTGGTGTTCCCTGGTGTTCCCTGGTGTTCCCTGGTGTTCCCTGGTGTTCCCTGGTGTTCCCTGGTGTTCCCTGGTGTTCCCTGGTGTTCCCTGGTGTTCCCTGGTGTTCCCTGGTGTTCCCTGGTGTTCCCTGGTGTTCCCTGGTGTTCCCTGGTGTTCCCTTATTAAACTATTTCTGCATTTGGAACCAACTATTTTGTTTTTTGAGTTGACCCAGTGTTTCAACTGTATATTGGGACCTATGCTTATTTTGAACTAGAGTGTTATAAAACGTATGTCCTGGTATATCAGCTGTTTTAGCTAACAGACTTCCTTCTCCCATCGGTTATGCCTTTCAGGACTTTCAGTTACCCTGAGGACTTTCATTAGTGGCTCTCAGTGTCATCGCTGTGTGTCCGGAGTCCCCCTTGACTGAATCAAGTTGAATACTTTAGCATATAAAGTGAAAGATATATGTGTCTTTGGGAATGGGAATGAACTCAGCAATGAATATTGGCTGTATTTGTTAATACAATGAGCAGCCTCCAAATTTTTCAGTTTTATCTTGTTACAGTTGATGCTTCAAACTTATTTTGCCACGCAACTGCAGGATACCAATTAATTTGATGCTTAACCATGAAATAGAATTTGTACTAATAAATACATAAATATTCTATCATGGTAACTAAAGGGGCAATAAATAAACAAACTGGAAAATTTGACATTGTATTTCTTTTAGTTTGATATATTTCATGAAAACTGCCATGCATATGTGACACTGGGCAACACTAAGTTCATCATTGAGATCGGTTTCTCACTGGAAAGCCGTTGAGAAGACAATTATTTACATAATGTTCTCTCACATAAAAAAGAAAAAAACCCTATATAAATGTATCAACCTTTGGACCAGTGACTGCCCTGCATTCATTTGCATGTGCCATTAATGAGTGATCTCATCAACAACTCTCCAGGCGGACTATTAAGCGATTCTCCATTTGATGGTCTAATTGAGTTTGCTGGATAAACAGTTTCATAATTGTCTGATGATTCAAAAGGACAGTTGGACTTAAGAGAACGCCTGCTGTGGTAATGATCTATTCCAGCTAAGCAATGAAGCACCTGATTTACATAGGCTAATCGTTTCTTTGATTGAAGCAATTTGGCCTGGCTGCGTAGTTCAGGAGTTTCCAGAATGAAATTTGGTTGTTTGGTATCTGTATAAAATATGTTTCTCAGGGAACTGTAGAATAGATGTTAAAATTACTAATCAATGTTGGATTAGCAGAGTGCATATTTACACAGCATTGACCACGTAGTAAAATCTGCTAAAGGTCACAGCGGGGCAGCACTGGGGAAATGGTTGTGAGGAGTTTGGTCCTAGTTTAGCTATGATATCGTTTGAGTCATTAGTTTACATAGACCTTGCAGAATCTGCAAAATAATTGCATGTTTTTTATTTACTACTGGCTTGAATAGGCTATTTCACTTAACAGATGTTTACATATTGTCCACAAGACAAAAAAATTGCTGGATATAATGTGTTTTTAATATAATTTGAATTAAATTTTTGTTTAAAAAAAAAATCTGTTATTATTTTGTCTTGTGGAACAGACAAAGTAAAATTAATTAATTAATTAATTAATTAAATAAACATGCAATTTGTTATGACTGCTTTTATTTTGTTAAAATATTTTGCAAATAACAGTTTGCAGACGCTGTAAAGTAATGTATGCAAACTTAAGACTGCCATTGTATGGTTTGCTCTGCAGAGTACCCATGTGTTAGCCTGGCAAGCCAGACGTACATCAAGATGTTTAGTCTGGCAACTCACCATAGACACGGTCAATCCGAGGGGCGGGATAAACGGCTGTCTTTCAAATTCCCTCTGCACACAATAGGACAGCGCTTCAACCAACCAGAGCGTTTTCCCAACAGCGGAGCTAACGTTAGTTGATAGATTCAACTTTTAAATCTGGCCGACAAAACTACGAACAAATCTTCCTTTTTTTAAGAATGACTTAAGTGCCGTTCTTTGTTCTTTTCTCAAAGAAAAACTTAACTCCAAGTCCTCCAGAGTCGCGGACAAAGCCGATTCGAAAGACTGAGTGAGTGAGTGGAGGCGGGGCTAATTTGCATATTCATAATACCGTAAACTAAATGAGGCAAGGGTGTAGAGTTACATGCAAGCTATTTTAAGGCATGAACAATTTTTTTTTTCAAGGAAAAAACTTTTAAATATGTAATTTTGGTGATCAAAGATGAGTTTTTAGGGATACAATTATTGACTACAGTGATAATCAGTGCAGGAAGTGCAGAAAATCAAGCAGGAAGTGCAGGCACCCTATACTAGAAGTAGATTTAAAAAGGACATTCAAATGTGCCTGTCAAATATGATACACTAGGCTTCGTGTTAATAATTCATAATACAACTCTCTAATTTTTTAACCTTTGTTTTAGAAGGTTAACACTATTCATTAATTCCTAGATAACTATGTGGCATTTCTGTAAAACACTTTGGCCATAACAATATTTCAAGTACAAAATGGTTTGGCAGTTTACAACAGAAGCCTGTGATTTGTACGATTAGAACAGCATGTGAAATCCTTCTCTCGAGCCAGCAGCTCCCTTTCTACAATTTCCTCTCAGGAAAAGGGGTGTTGGCGCCATCAGCATTCAGGCATTTCGACTGTACTCAGAGAGAAATGAGGGTCAAAGTTTAGCTCTCTACATTGCTACAATTCATGATTTGGCACCAATAAATGAGGTTTTTCCTAGATGAGTTCTGTATACGCTATTGTCTTCGTTCCTCTTCTGTTTTGCAGTTGTGTTTTGGAAAATAGCACATTGTTCCTGGTGTGACGCCTCTGAGATGTTTTACTGCCAACGATAAATAATACACAATACATATTTAGAAATGCAGAAAAATGCAGCAGTAGAGGTTCCACTGGTGAACTAAAAAAAATTAATTAATATTGAATACTGCAGTCGCTACGTGAGATTTAAAATAAATATTATAATTATAAGAATATTAATTTGAAAAATGTAGGAGCCTCCAATTTTCCAGTATGTATATACAGTATGTATAATGGCATTTCTAATGTGAAGAATTAATATCAGACACAATTTTTATATTTGTCAGTTTTTACTAGCACAGCTTAGACAAAGTGATGTGAAAAGAGAGTAGTACTACAGTTGTGAAGTTGCAAGGAAGTAGCAACAGATCTTTTATTCCCTATCGAGACGTAGCCTACATCCGAGAACAAAATGTACGACACGGACTTTGTTCTATCCATTGGTGATTGGATTCTGAGAAGTGCCCTTTGCACTCAAAAACAAATGCGAGCTGCAGTCAATTTCTGTTTACGTCACCAGATAGAATATGTCCTTTTCACTGAAAGATCGAGTTATGACATTCTGATTAAACATGATCAAACGTTGGCAAAATAGATAGGGTGAATTTTCATTTCATGCAAACAGTTATTGTTGCGTAACTCATACTCTTCACATACTACTTATAGCCAGTACACAGTATTTACTTTTCAATACGCTTTCAGCTAGCCTCTGCTTTGTTAATGGGAGGTCTGTTGTTATTTACTGCACTTGAATGAACATGTCCTCCATTGAGTCCTTGTTTCATCTTTTTCTTTGCTTTTGAAATCAACCACTGAACAGGCAAAATATAATAGACAGCTTTCTGCTTCCTCCATCTCGTATAGCCACAAGAAGCGGGCTGGATAATCGACATGCTGGTAAATCTATTCATGGCAGAGTCTCCGAGTGTGACTAATGCAACGCCTCTGTGCATTAGCTGCGAGCGTTAGAGACACGAGAAAGGCTGGAAGTAGATCAAAAAATAGATAATTGCGCCGTTTTCTTCATTGTTTATGTCTTGTAATATGGTGTTGCCCGCTTCGTGAAACATCTCAATATGAGATTGACGACATGGAAATGAATCTCTGCCAGTCCCAGCACTTAGCCTGCCATCACTTGGCCTCATGGCCTTGAGATGTTGTTTATACTGCTTAAATTAGCGCTCAAGCTATCCATTAGCAGACTGTTTTCCACTGATACTGAAAGATGTGTTGTTTAGACACTTTTATTTGTGGTGATCAGATTGTGGATCAGATTGTGGATCTTCTGCGCACAGATCAGACCAGGCCTTCTTCCTTTCAATATCCTTTTATGTACATTGCGATATTCGAACGAATATTCACTCAATCATTTTCTTCCTGCAAGAGCGGCTGTAGCTTTAAGATCTCTTTGGTAACTATGCCCTTTTAGCATAATAAGCCTTAAACTCTTATACTCTTATAGAGACTAATGTTTCACAGCACTCGTACATGAACGCTCTGCATCAAAAGTGCAATGCTGTACCAGGTGAGCTAATGAGCAAGTTTACTACGTTAGAAAAGCCATTGTGGTGGGAAGAGCAATGACAGACACAGTGGGTGTAGCGTCAGGCCTCAGAGAGGTATTTATTAACATAAAAATAAACATGAAATTTTCACTCACGGCTTGGCAGCGCGCAAATCCCTCCCCACTCCCCTCCTGGACACGTTCTCCCGTAGAGAGGTGCGCTCTGCATTTAAAGGCCCACTGAAGTGCCTTGAAACGCCCAGCATGTTGACGTAATTTCCGCTGAAACAGGGCGGGCGGAGCATATCGAAAAGCTCCTCCCCTTTTTTTGAAATGTGAATAGCCTTTCTTTTATTTCACAGCTCGGCGAGACCGTTGAGCTCGGTAAAGCAGCAGTTTCCTCCTAATCTCGAACCGTTTCTCCTTCTAATCTTCTCCTCCATATCGCTTTAAAATATAGCATTCTGTGCAGAATTCAAATGGGTCTGATACGTTTTCTGGTGTGCACCAACTTGCGCATATGATCCGCTCTGTGTTGCCGTGTCTCTGGACCGGAGCAGACTGTGTGTGCACACACAGTGGTTCACGTGACACTAACGTGAAACAAGACTTCTTTCGCCCCAATGGAAAGCAAATTTACACTGTCTGAATCATTCCCTATCCCCTATATAGTGTGTGTATATATATATACCTCCCCTATGTGCCAACATGTGTGAACAAGTGACTGATTTTAGCCGCAGCTTCTATTTATAGTTTAGGGGGCGGGACACTTTAGATTCTAGCATTTGTTTTTACAGAAAATCTGATGAGAAGCTGAAGTGCAGAGTGATGTCATCAAAATCTTTGATCCATATTGGTGGAAGTGAGAGATTGTGAGTTTAAATGCTTATATCTTCTAAATGGGAATGTTGTCATTGTTTGGAGCACACTAGCTTATAGATAATGCTAACATATTCGTACTAAAAGCCAAAAAACGTCATGTTTTGATTTCATGTGGACTTTAACAGCAGCAGTGACGAGGCTCCTTTCCATTCAGGTGTGCCTCATCACTCACCGCCAGTCCTGGTTGTTACAGCGCCCCCTCTCTCTCTCACACCCACTGCAGTCGGGAACCTGATGAAGAGCTGCGATTTAAGTGATGGGGGTTTGGATGGTATTAAGGGGGAGGCAGCCGTTCTATCACACCATACATATGGAGCTTGTTATGTGATGCATGCGTAAAATTTTATAGGTTTACAAAATCATGCACTATAGTCATAACATACTATTGTGCAAGTACCTGTGCAAATAAAATATTTTCAATAATCTGCCCCTATAATCATAATTTGTGTGAAAAGAAATTACGGTTGTATGTGCTTTACTGGCACTAGTGTTCATTTAACCTGGAAACTGCAGTGAATTATATGTATAGGTATGTTTTAGGAGTTTTGCAGAATAGGATCACTTTTCCAGTCAGCATGTGTTGGGACATAATGGTGTTTTATGGTAATTTTTTTATCCTTTTCTTAGTTACAGTTTTATATTTTTACATTGTTTTTATGTATTATGTTCATAATTCAGTGGGTTGAAAACAACATAAGGGTGAGTAAAAGATGACAGAATTGTCAATTATGGGTAAACTATCATGTCAATGAATATTGGAAAGACACGTATTTAGATAATAAAATATAATTGGCATTTCCCCTCATTACCTTTTGTCTGACAAAACAGCAGTTTTCTATTTCTTTTCGTAAGTGCATCATTGGTTCAGTGCGGAGGTGTCAGTCGGTTTTCTGATGATGAACAAAGCAGTCGTGGTGTCTCTCTCCCCACTTATTTAGACCTGAACTCACTGTCACTCATTATGCTGAAGATTTCAGCCTGCTCCTTTTACATTTCCATATGAATGTGATAAAATGGTAGTGGCGCAGACTTCGCTACAAAGAAAATGGGAAGGTGCGGTGTGACACGTCTAGAGGGAGATGGGAGATGTGCTAAATTAGGGCTCAGTGCTGGTAAAAGAGACTGTTGAATGCATGTGTCGCGTCTGGGGCGCTGTGGACCCGACACAAGCTCTGACCACACTGAACAACTGATATTAAAGCAATGATCAGATTCTCATGTTCTGCTGCAAAGCAGATTGGTTAAAAGGATAGTTCACCCAGAAATGAAAATTGTCATCATATACTCATCCTGACATCATTCCAAACCTGTATGAGGAACATAAAATAAGATATTTAGTTATCTTCTTCCTCTTTTTTTCACCTGTTTTCACTCTAAAAGTACTCTAGTGTTACTATGGTACTGAATGACCATACTTGTGACCGTACACAATGTAACTGTTGAATCTACAGTGAGAGTAACGCTTTTTATTCCCTCTGAAGAGCGCCTGCATCAGTGTTTATATTCGCGTCTTCAGCATGACTTCGTCGGAATCCAGCGCGCCGGGAAAAGCGTATCAACAAGATCAGGTAGTGACAATAAAGTCATAGAGCTTCTCTCTCTGGTGGTTCATGTGTATGGAAGAGTAGAGAGATCGTGCTTTTGCATTCTGTTAGTTCTGTGCACGTTTTAAATGGCACGTTTACTGAGCATTGACTAGATTTTATATTGCATCTCATTATTTTAGTTGTTGTCGTGCCATTTAAAACAAAAGACTATAGTTCGTTATAGTAATTAGGTAGGCTATAGTTATTTGGAGCAATGGCTGTTTTTAATGTATTTTAAATTAAATGAAGACTTGGTGAGCATTTTTATCATTATTTCAAACTTTTCACTGGTAGTGTAGGCCTATATTAGAAGTATACATTGTAAAAAGAAATTGCTGCGATTATTTATCACAACTTAAAATCCAACATTGTTTCAACTTTAAAAAGTATGTATTCATGCTTGACTTAAAATATTAAGTTTAGTTAACTTTAGTTAAGTTGGATATTTAAGTTATCTCAACAAATTTTAAGTTGTTAAACTAAATCGCAGCCACATTTTTTACAGTGTATGGGTACAGCTGTTGTTTGTAGAAATAATGATTAGTAATGGCTAAAAATGTCTCTATCAATGATCTTCGTGCATTCAGCTTTCATACACTATAAAATATCCTGCTGAATATGTTAAAAACTTGCAGAGCTGGTTGCATTATACTTACTGTATATTTTACAGTTCAATTAGTTGATTTCCTGAACTTTGAAGACACACCCCTTCTGTGAGCAGTGCTCTGTTCTTCTGTACTTTTCTGTATTTCACTTCAGCTCTATAGAGTTTATGCTTGAAACTTGGCATTGGGTCCCGCAAGTATTGTTGGCTCTTACGATGACTTGTTTGTGATGTTCCTCATTTGTAAATCACTTTGAATAATTTTTTTTTTTACTTTAAAAGTTTATAAAAACCACCTTTTCCACGAACACATGAAAAAAGGGCGCTAAAACATTAAAGTGCATGTGATAGCCTACTAAACGTTAATTAAACAACATAACCTTTAAAATAAAATGCCAAGAAATACAAAGAAGCTTTACTATTTATAATACAATCAAATAATATGTGATCTGTCAAACAGGGATTTCTGGGACCTTATACTGCTTTTCAAGAAGGGGAATATTCTTTACTAAGCAAAAAATGATAATACTAGAACAATATTTTACTGTATTGTCTTGTTGAAAATAATAACGATTTGCACAATTAACTATTATGGTAATTCATACTTTTTATTTACAAAAAAACCGCAACAATTGAATAGTATTTCACAATACAATTACGTATTAACCATTAAATCATAAATTTGATTAAAATCTGATTTTAACCTGATATAATTCCAGGTTGTATTGATAGGATATGAATTATTTCATTTGTCATCCGAGTTGATTTAATAGAAAATAAAGATAAAGAGATAAATTTCAATGTTTTCTTGTCATATCATGGGTGCCATTTATGTCTCTTCACTGCCTGAATATTTTATGGAGAATCTCATATTTTTCCATTACGTTAGATAAAGGACACCTCAGGTGGCAGTCGAAAACCTCACACAACAGATGGCAGCGCAAACACAACTCTTTATTTCACTTCATTGTCCCCGAGCGCAGTTATTGTGCCACCAGAAGCAAAGCATGGAAACCTGCAGCTCTCATCATTCAAATCAATTAAGCCAAACTACTGCATCTGTTGTGCTTTGATTACTTTCATGCTATTCATTAATAACTCATTCATCTGACCTTGTTACATTGTTCTCCAAACTTAACATGCTGCCATGCATGTGTTACTCAACTTTAACTGAAGTCTTGTGCGATTTGTAGAATATTATACATGTTTTTTAATAAAATTAAGCCGCACGAAGAAATGAAGATATTTAGAGCGAATTCTTATTCACCCTCTCGAGCTGCTTTTTGCATTTCAGCCCTAAGTAGGGCTTTCTGATGACAATGATTAGGGTTTAAGCAGTGGAAGAATTGCCTGCCTTAGAATAGCTTTTGATTCTGCTCAAAGGAGGGGCTATATTTGGAGTGGTGGCTGTGATAAAGTGGGTCTGATAGACGGGATTAATTGGGAATTGCGTTTGATGTTCGGAGCCCAGATGAAAAAGAACATCCCCCATGAAGTACAATTATGAGCAATCAGTTCAGGCTCAGCACTGACAGACGGGAGTGTGTTTTCACCTGCCCTTCAAAGAGTGCCTCTGTTAGAGCAATAACAGCCACGTGTTGGGAACAGCTCAGCTTTGGCGGGTCTTTGGATGGCGATTATCATTTTAATAATGGTCTTTATACGATGATGAAGTTCCAATCGAAGAACTTTGTTCTGTGATCATTAAAGAGATTTGATAGAGGCACAATCGTACTTAATATTCTGCTATTCATGCAGGCGTTTTTTACTTTATTGGAGGATCTCATTTAAAGTTGTCTTCTTAATAACTTGTGTTTTTTTGCGGTCTGAAAAGGCGCTTAGATAAGAGCACTTTTATACGCCAGGTCGTGGGTTTATGTTAAACCTTGAGGATTTCAAATCTAGAGGATTGTGTAGAATTGCTGTGATATTAGATGGCTGTACTCTGTATTTCTTTCTTCTTTTATCATCATAGTATATTTCTAGAGGTGATGGATTTTAATATCTGTCTGAGATATCAGTGGGACTCTATTATATGTCTGTACGCTCAGTCTCTTTCTTTATCGTGTCATACTGGTGAATCTTATTCCTGGGCACATTTAACACCAAAATCAACAGGGCTGTGGGGGTGGGGGTGTGTGGTGGTGGGGTGGTGGGGTGATTATGACCTTTAAATTGTTTGGTAGTGTGATATTTATTTCCATGATGATCAAAACACATTTCCCCTGCATCATTTTTATTATTTTTTCAAAATTAATTCAGAATTCTTCACAATTTTTCTAAACTTAGAACTTGTATTGTAAAATAGAATACTGTGATACAAAATGAAATCAAGATTACTTAGACAACTAACTCTACTATGATGTATACATTATTTTATAAAATTGGTAATTTTGGGCATTACAGTAAATGAAAAGAGCGTTTTTTCAGCATTTCTCTGCATGAAAAAAATGTGCTTAAATTTCATGAAAATATTATCACAAAATGCAGAACTCTTAATGATCTTAAAAATTCTTAATTTCCTTTCTTTTTCTCATTTCTTTCTTTTAAATTGTGTGGTGAGATATTACTAGAGAGTTATCATGCTTTTCACTTTAGAATATTGATCCAAATAACAAGTAATTCCTTCTGAAGGAAGTAGTTACACTTGAGTCATTACTAGTGACCATGATGATTATTCACATTAATTATGAACCTGTATATAGTAGTTCTTACTAGTATGGGAGGTATGACAAAATAGTAGTTAATAATTAGCTAATAGTGAACTACCTCATTTAACTGAGCGCTATTACTTACTAATTCGTTAATCAGAGTTTCTTGTTAGTTAATAGTAGTTAGTAAAATTTGAATATTGCGTTACTCATTTGTTTCTGTGTTTCAAGTGTTACCCTTGAAAAAAAGTAATTTGATTACGTAACTCTCATTACTTGTAATGCTTACCCCCGATATTCGCACACCTGTACCCCCTTTCCATATCTTCCACTGCTATTTCAGCTTAATAATAATTTTTTTAACATGCTTTTTACATTTCTAAAATGTAAGTAGAAGGCCTGTGAGCTGAAACATATAGCCTATATATATATTTTATTTAACCTTTATTTAACCAGGTAGGTCAGTTGAGAACAAGTTCTCATTTACAACTGCGACCTGGCCAAGACAAAGCAAAACAGTGCGACAAAAACAACAACACAGAGTTACACATGGGAAATAAACAAGCGTACAGTCAATAGCACAATAAAAAATCTATATACAGAGTGCAAATGTAGTGCAAAATGCAGTAAGATTAGGAAGATAGGACAATAAATAGGCCATAGTAGCGAAATAAATGACAGATTAGCATTAACGCTGCATGATGGAATATGCAAATGATGATGTGCAAATAGAGATACTGGAGTGCAAAATGAGCGGAAGTAAAAATAAATAAAAAGGGGATGAAATAGTAGGGTGAGCTATTTACAGAAGGGCTGTATACAGGTGCAGTGATCGATAAGCAGCTTTGACAGCTGATGCTTAAAGTTAGTGAGGGAGATAGGAACCTCTAGCTTCAAGGATTTTTGCAATTCGTTCCAGTCATTGGCAGCAGAGAACTGGAAGGAATGGCGGCCAAAGGACGTGTTGGCTTTGGGGGTGGCCAGTGAAATATACCTGCTGGAGCGTATGGCATGCTACGGCAAATATTGTAAAAGCAACTAAAAAGGTTTTACATTTTGAGAGCAGATCGTAGCTGTATTTTGATGTATTTTTTTCATCCACCAGATGAAAATCGTGTGTGGATGTTTGAGACTAATAGTTAGTACACCTCTGCTCAACAGGATTTGAGGTGGCATTTATGTTCACATGTACAAACCGTGTGAGTTTGTGCATATCCCTAACTCTAGCTCATAGTTGCCTTAGCAAACAGCACTAATAATATTCCGTTAGGAGCTTTCATTCTCAACCATCTCAGTTTGAGCTATTTTCTACCTCCCTCCATCATCTATGAGACAAATCACAACTTGTCTTACTAGATGCTGTTTCTGCTGCCACAGGATGTAAATCTTGTTTTTAGACATTTGGTCAGTTCCTTTCTGCAATGTAGCAGATTGCTTCATGATTCATATTACTCCAAGTCATAAATGTGCTCTGATTTATTCAGTTCTGTTCTGCAACACTTCTGCAACAGTGCTGTTATTTGTTTCTTTTTGTAGTGAGAAATATTATATAAAAGTTCATATTAATCATATTTTTTTATGTTTTAAAAAAAACTTTCTTATGCTTACCAAGGCTGCGTTTATTTGATCAAAAATACAGTAAAAACTGTAATATTGAGAAATATATTTGTATTTTAATATATTTACAAATTTTGTTTATTCTTGTGATGGTAAATCTGAATTGTCAGCATCATTACTCCAGTCTTCAGTGTCACATGAGCCTTCAGAAATCATTCTAATATGATGATTTGATGCTCAGGAAACTTTTCTTATTATTATCAATGTTGAAAACAGCTGAGCTGCTTATTATTTTTGTGGAAATTGTGTGGAAAAAGTTCAAAAGAACAGCATTTATTTGAATCTTATGAAACATGATTAATGTCTTTATTGAAACTTTTGATTAATGTAATGCACCCTATTTAAAAACAACAACAACAACAAACAAACAACAACTGAACCTTAACTTTTGAATGGTGTGTGTGTATATTAATATACATATTTTTTTGCAGACCTGTCATCTTGATTGAGATGATTATAATGGGTCTATTAAATATGGTCTCTTTTATGCATCATTTATCTGTTGGTGTTGATGTGCCAATCAACTATCCTGTCTATTTCACAGATGTAAAGTGTCCTTCACACACAGATGGCACTTAAGTGCTTTCCTCCACAAATGCTGTTGCTGTCAGATTTGACACGACGGAAGATAAAAGGTGATCATGTTATTGCAGGCTAAATATATGGTGTTGTCAGAAGAGAGCGTCGGAGATATTGTTTCAGATGCCTCGGCATCTTCGCTCGCTGATGTTTTTATAATAAAATGGAGTGCTTTCTTCAGAACGGAGAAACGTAAGATTATTAACAGTGAAAGCATTTATAAATTGGTGGGAAAGTGATATCCCATTATGACATAACAATATGTCACTTGATGACCTCGGGGAAATGAAGTGAAACATGCCTGGCGGGTGTTGAGACAAAGATTGGCCTGTGATTTCTGCATTCATATGAATCATACTCTGTGATAAAGTGGAAGCTCTATGTATGAGAAAACTGTGCTGCTTTACGTGTGAGTGCTGTAACAATAGCTTTCATTCGTCCTCCATCATTTCATGTTTTCTCTTTTGTAGTTTCCTAGTTTGCCCATTAGGTGTATTTATATTACTTAAAATGATTGTAGGATCATGTTAGCTTTTTTTTCTGCAGTACATTACACTGAAATATCATCAGCACCTCCCACCAGCTGAAAAATATTGCTCATTTATTTGTTTACTTTCCTTCGTGAAAAGGGTACGTCAAGTGATTTACAATCACATGCACAGCGATGTTATAAAAAAACTCATTATGAATTATGAAAGAACTCAACGTGGGAGCTTAAATATATTGGTGCTATCTTTTTATCCTTCAAAAAACAAGTAAATACTCCTGTGGACAGATAAATATAAATCTGGTGGCAGAACAGGTATTATTGTTGTACATGTAATAAAAGCTAATCTTTTTTTATTATTATTATTAATTCAGTAATTCATCATCAGCAATTTTTTAACTTAATATCATTCATTCCACTTATTTTGTATTTAAGGGATATAGTTCATCCAAAAAAAGCCAATTCTTGTCAAGGAAGCAGGTGATTTGGTTTCTGTTCCGGTGCTCGAGTTCATCAACTCATGATTCTGTGATTCATTGGGAGTGACTCTCATTAAAGGGAAAATTATCTGTGAATAATGTCTGTAATTTCGCTCTATTTCTCAGAAAAGTCATCATATGGCTTCAGAAGACTTGGAAAATAGTGCATGGGTCAGACTACTTTTAAGACTACTTTTATGGTTTGTCTTTTGTTTCGTTCTGTTTTACGTTTTTCTTGTTCTGTTCTGTTTGGACATATATGGTCTAAACTGTCTGTAGGCTATATATAAAAAATAGCTTCATGAAAATCCTTTTATATTCCATGAAAAAATAATACCATATGGCTGTGAGAAAGACATGATGAGGGTGAGTAAATAATGACAGGATTTGTATCACTGTCCATATAAAATTTCATACTTGAGTTTGTTTTTGAGCATCTTAGCATGTCGGCCTCAATATGATGAAGAGATCTCTGACCGGTTACAATGTGAAAAGCTTCTCAATGGTTGCTCATGGTTAGGAATGTGTTGTGGTTTGTTCACTGGTCATTTAAAAGGGAATCAGACAATGAATAGGCCTACTGCTTCCTCAGTTGCAGCAAAACTTTTAATTCAGGTTGTAGGGTACAAGAAACAAATCTAGAACATCTCTCATATACTATAATGATACAAACAAATTCTAGGTGAGCTAACAGATAAATGATGGATGACAGAAAGCTTATATTGCTGCGAGCACTGGTGTTTGTCTTCTGCCTAAAATAAAACACTCAGCTGCTGCAAAGGTCATCCCAAAATCAATAACATTTCAATTACAAGCAAACAAGTCTGTGGCATATTATGCCCTGCAGTAGATTTCTTGCGAGATCTCATTTTGATGTTTTCTCGAAGGTCTATATATCAAAATATCAAACCAAGCGTCATTTATTTTAAAGATAGCACAAGAACATTTTTCAAGCAAACCATTTATTAGGTTTAAAATGATAACACAATAGATAAACTGTTCAAAATGAATACCACATGCATTTGAATGTGTTGTGAAATGTTAGAGGATCTCGTTCATAGTTAATGTGATGAACTACACCTGTGGTTGGGTCTCACTTGAGAGCCCCAATCACCTCTGATCTGTAGAAAAATGGCAAATGGAATTTGCATGCTAAGCCACTCCCCCGTGCATACGGGTAAATAAGATGGCGACACGCATCCACTCATCAGTTTTATGCTGAGGAGCCGAGATGCTTTTCATTCAGTGGGGTGGTCAGGGTTGTGGCAGGAAGGACATAACGTCTTGTTCCCTCCGTTCCCTTTACATCAGTTACGAAGATGTTCCCTATCTGTCAGTCATGTTCACCGTTAAGTTCGAAGACTGACGAATGGAGTCCCTATAGAAAAGAGTCACACCCAGTAACTTAAAGATGACATGTTATGCCCCTTTTCACAAGATGTAATATAAATCTATGGTGTCCGCAGAATGTGTCTGTGAAATTTCAGCTCAAATACCCCCCAGATCATTTATTATAGCTTGTCAAATTTGCCCCTTTTTGTGTGTGTCCCTTTAAATGCAAATGAGCTGCTGCTCCCCGCTCCGAAGAGGGCCGATCCTTTACACGAGCTTCGGATATTCCGGCAATAACAAAACAAGCCAATAATCTCACTCATCCAAAATCTCAGAAATAACCAGTAGAGGAGTGCAGCCTTACAGAGACTCAGGAAGAGTTTGCAACTTTTAGACGCACCTGGACGTTTCTGAATGGTTAGTGGATATATGCATGTAGTTGTTGTGGAGTTACATTGATTTATCTCATCGACTTGCATGTACCGTCATGTTTAACTTTTATACAAGTTGACACAGTTCCCTGAGGTCTTTATAAGACAGCTGTGACATTTTTTGGTCAAATAGTATTCTGTGCTCGTCTGTGACAGAACAGTTTTCATGTTTTGCTCGAACTTTTGCCATTGCGTTAGAACTGTTACACTGTTGTCGCTTGCGAAAACCAAATGTCGGACTCAGCACGGTGGGTGGAAACGTGCAGATCAAGGGGCGGTAATATTATAATAAGATCCCCTTCCTACGTCAGAAGTGGAGCGAAATCTGATCGGCTTATTTTTTGTCATTCTTGCAGAGAAGGCTTACCAAAAACAAAGTAACTGGGTTGTCACTTTTCATCCGATTATAGCACTTAAACACGGAAAAAGTCAGATTTTCATGTCCTCTTTAAACTGAAGGGGGAAAAAACTCATAACTCTTTCCAATGACACTCAAGGTCAGATATCAATTTACACTATTGAGGTTGTAATCCAAGAATAGAGACTCAAATATAAGAGAGAGAAAAAATATGAAAGAAAAGCTCTACAGTCTAGTGGTCACTACGTCATAACGTCAGTCCCATCAAAAAATAACATGTATAAAACCATTTAAAAAAAAAATCTATTTATATTTAATTTGTTTAATTTCAGCTTTACTTCAATTACTAAAAAGGATTTTAGTTAACACTTATAGCATTTGTAATTGTAAATTTTTAAATTTTTTATTTTTTTTTTTTTTTTTTTTTTTTTTTTTTTTTACTATACCTTATAATTACTGGTTAAAAAAAAATCTTCCTCCATCATCTTAACATAACAGCTTATTTGGCAAAACCCAGCATTTTGACTCCTTGAGGCCGACAGAAGGGGTTGCTGGTAATAGGTGAGATTACAGAAGAGAAGGGCAGCTTTAATTAGCACCTCCTAATTAAACGACTGATCTGCTCACCATTACAACGGCAGATCAGTGAAGCACAAACACAGTAGCACATCAACAGTACAACAGAGTGCCTGATGCAGATGCCCTTAAGGTTAATAAATAGATTTTAATGCGTGGGTGGAACATCACAGATGCCGTATCATTTAACAGCTGCTGTGCACAGACAGGATGTAATATACAACACAATGATGCTTCCTCTTTAGTGTATGGACGCTCCATATACTTCTGCTCCAAACATGGAAATTGTGATATTTTCCATGCACAATCGAGAGGGATTGTGTCTGTTCAATTATAAGTTCAAAAGCTCTCAGTCGCCTCTTCAGTCTGAACTATATCACAGACAGAGACCTGGCCTATTATTGTGTCACATGTCCTGCTGTGGCATCTCTTTCAAAGGACCCTCTGACCCCTGTGTCAATGGGCTAATTGCACCTATTGGACTTATTTGTGTCTCCACAGAAGATCCTCCAATTTTCCAGCAGGATGTTGTTTCATTTGAATGACATCAGACGGATGTCTGACCGGTTAGCCCTGATCTGATCCTCTGACTGCATGCATTCTTAATTTAGAACTTAACATCGATTAATATTAATGGCTTGACATAGATTCATCCTTGATGTGTATGGAGACTGTTTCATATGGCTGATGTGGAACAATCACTTGAGCTAAAAGCCGCCCAATGACCAATTAAAACTGGCCCAGTTAACTTTCAAATATTCCACTCTCAAAACCATAACACAGATTTTAGATTAATATGCATTTTTGGATTTCCTTAAAGGGGATGTCTAATGCTATTTCATGCATTCTGACTTATTTACACTGTTAAAGAGTTGGATTCTCAAATTTTAAAACAAGTTGGACGTATGGAGTATTTCTGTGCCAAATACACTCCTTCAAGATTCGTATACGTTTCGGAAAGTTTTTTTTCGAGTATGTAAACTTATTATGTAAGTAATACGAATCTTGAAGGAGTGTATTTAGCACAGAAATACTCCGTTATACGTCCAACCAGAGCGAGAGCAAGAGTGCGCCCATCAACGTGCAAGTTCGCGTTACGGAAGCCTTTGGAAAGACTTGGTACAGCATATCTGTCTTTTGTGATAAATAAAACTAAAGACTCTTTTCAAAGATATGAAGGATGCAATACTATTCTATAGGTACTCAAGATTAACATGAGATTGGCAGAAACTGTTATGTCCCCTTTAAATTTGTAGTCATGTCATACTCTATATTGTTAATGGCAGAATTTATTTTTTGTTGCAAAAATGTATTATAATTGAAAAAAGGGTAACCTGACCAGTGTTATTGTTAACTAAAACTAAATCAAAAACTATTTAAAATTATTTTTATTATTTGAAATCAAATCAAATATAAATATTAGATGAAAAGACTTAAAGATTTAAACTTCACAAATATATTAGTAAAATAAATGTTGTCTAGGCAAATAGATGAAGTACTAAAATTACACACAAAAAATGAAAAGCAAAAAAAAAAAAAACTTTTATAAAAAAATTCCCAAAACTTACACAAATATTAAAATGAAAATTGACATAAAAGTATAATATATAATCAAAATATATTAATAAATAATATAATATAATGTAAAAATTTTAAGATAACACTGAGCCTTACAAACTCTAATGAATAGAGTCCCTGGTGGGTCACAACTCAAAAATGGGTCTAATGCCAACCCAATTCAAATCTGCTTCGTTTTTTTGTAGTCCGGTCAGGAACAACTCATGATATACAGTTACAAACCTGATTCAATGACATTTGTAGGTGGTTTGAAATCGGATTAAAATCTGATTTATGTTAGTACTTTATGTTTCTGAATGGTTTTGTGTTTTTTTTTGTGTTTTTTTTCACGACAGGTTATGTCAAGCGTTGTGACTACGTTTCAGATGGCATAAATGTTTGTTCCAAACAGCATTTCCAGTAAGAATTAAAGTGAGTTCCAAGTGACCAGTATTTTTTTAGTCCTCCTCTTTTCAGCTCTCTGATACTCCAGCTTGGCCAGTCACCAGCATAAAGTATATTTTGCATGCTGGTGGTCCATCAGCTAGACCAGCGCTACACCAGCTCTAACTAAAGTATCATAAACCAGCCCGGACCAACAATTCATGCTGTGTTATGCTGGATTTTTTTAGCAGGGAGGCAAAGTCTTTGAAGGGAATAGGATGGACGATCACTACTGTATGAAACAGAGAATACATAATATATTTCTAATTCAAAATCTGGATGCTGAAGCAAAAGCAGTTGAATCTCTGTTTTACAAGCATCCTTTAGATTAGATTGAACTCAACAACATCGGTGAGTAATTTTCCTCTGATTCAGCTGTGCTTTGTCCCTACAAGGACACTTAGGAAATCCCATCCGATAAGGCTTAAAAGATCCACCTGTCCTGCTGGGCGGTGACAGTTTGTATTTCAGTGAAGCATCAGTAGATTGAAATCACTGATGCCAGTCGTCGTTCTATCCAACTTTGTCACTGCGGCGATCACTCTCCCTCTCCTTTGCCCATTGTCATCTCTTTCCCTGGTTCCCCTGGAAACAAGAGATCAGGAAAGATACATTTCTCCTTCATGACGAGTTTCTGTCCTTGTTCTTCTGAGGGAGCAAAAACAAAACTTCATACTGAGGAATACCGAACCATGGATGAGGTTTGTAATGTTTTATCCTTATAGCAAGAGTTTTACCCTTGTGTACTAGAAAACTGGGCTTGAGAAGTTTTTAATAGGCGTATGTTTCATGGAAAACCCACAGGGAATAAACTTCATCTCAGACTGTCAGAGGTTCTGTAATCTCACATTAGGTTAGGCTTTGCGTTCAATCGAAAGGTCAGAAGTTGAGATTGTAGTTCAGAAGTACAGAGATACAATCTTGATTTTCATTTGGAGAATTTTTCAGAAACCTCTTCCTTTCACACGGATCCCTGTGGAAATCTTCTTAATGCAGGCGCAGTCTCTTGCTGAGCCCCTAAGAACTAAATCCCTCTTGCTGTACAAGATGAGAATGTTTTCATCTGTTTTGCGTCTGTGCTTTGTTGGACAATTGCATTCGCACTCATGGGACAACACAGATTTCTGTGTTTGTCAAATAGACAAACAAGCTACTACAAAAGGGATTATTTTGAAAACTCAAAAGTTTGAAAGCCCTTGATGATTTCTTGTAGGTTGAGTGTACGGTAAGCGTAAACTTGTTAGTCAGAAATGTTTGTATGCATTTGATTGTTGCTTTGTTTGGTTATTTTTAACAATGCAGAGTTCTTCAATTTACACTACAAAATCACTATTATAGCAGAAGTTTTATTTTATTTTGTTGTCTTAACTGAACAGTGCAGTTTAGCATCGCCCTTTGCAAACATTTATATTATATTTAATATATAGATATAATTGTATTATATATGATATATAATAAATATAAAATATATTGAATTATATATTACACTTAAATAAATATATAACACAAATTGTTTGATAAATTATATATCATATTTAAGTTTTTCATTTCCAAAAAATAAAGCTATTTGCTGTATATAATTTTTTTACTTTGTTCAGCACAAACGGTCACAAAATTAGTGCTGATCACAATTTGCACTATTCCTAAAAATCCCCCTGGATAATGAAATGACAGCATGCAGTAACTGGGAAATCACGTCTCGTCGGTTTACTGCCAGTTTTCAATGGTTTTTAATTGCTTCAGGGAAACGATTGTGACGATTGTGAATCTTTATTTAAAATTCATTGGAAACATAAAAACTTACACTTCTCAATGACAGTAATGCATTTGAAATGTTAAAATGTGATCCCACTGGTCAGTATAAGAAATGTGTTAGAAGTTATTTACAGTCATTAGAGAAACGAGAAGTGATAGATTGCAAATTGTATTTTCGCCTTTACCCCAGAGAAACCACAACTTGTATATATGGATTGCCAAAAATACATAAGTGGATGTGCGATGGGTTCTCCGGTATCATCGATAATGGCTAACCTGGAAGAGGTAGAGAGAAAAGAGTTGGTCACTTACATGGGGGAGGTCCCAAGCCATTGGTTCAGATATGTGAGATGGTATGTGGGTGAAGATCAAGAGACAGGATATATCTTCATTATCCGAGCAGATCAATTCAGTGGATTGAAACTTCAAGTTCACTGGGTGTGGTTCGCATCTTGCAACATCGAGCGGAGAGTATACCCATATATACTGAGGCTGGAGGACAAGAAAATAACTACATTAAATATGCACTGAAGGAATGTGGAAAAAGAAAGGAGAAACAATCAAGAGAGAAGTTGTGTTACAGTAGTGTCTGTAAAAACCATGTGGTCATCCTCTATGTGGCTGAAGTATCTGAAAAGTTCAGAAGGGTTTTTTCCAAGCATAAAATCCCTGTGTATTTTAAACCAATGACTACATTAAGACAACGTTTGGTTCGGATTCCCAAACACCTTTAAAGTAATATAGTATATGCAGTTAAGTGCATTGGGCATTTTGTAGGTTACATTGTTATGCCAGTGACACTGGCCAATGCCAGGTTCCGGAACGAACCAAGTGACTGCCCTTATAAATTTGTGAGTCATGGAATCATTCACTCAACTGATTCACATTTAGTGATTCAGTAAATTATTTAGATTCAAACAGCTGTTGAAATGTGTTTTTACTCCCAGTTTTTAATTTTGATGATTGCCTTTACCTTAGAATAACCAGAGCTACATTTGCGATGACTCTTTTCTTAGCAAATTATTCAGTCACTTCACTTGTTTAGGCTAAGTCACATGGCTTTTTTCGATGCGCATCAATACATCTATTTGTTAAATTAGTTTGGACTGAGGATGAAGTTCTGAGTTCTGAAAGTTACAGTTGAACATCAAAAATGTGGTTATTCAAAATATGACCCATTTTTAAGATGCCTGCTACCTTCATATAAATCACAGGTGTAGTGCAGAAATAACCTTAAACCACACCATTCATTAAGACCTGTGGCTGGTTACATAAACAGCTAAGACTAGTCTTAAAAGTTAGTTCTTCTAACTTTTTTCTTCAAGACTGGACATATCTTTTTGTCAGCGACATAAAAAGGAAGTTTGGTCTAATTTGAATCTGAAACGAATGATTAGCCCTAACTAACTGCTAGTTGGTCAGTCTTAAGTAGGGTTGCCAACTGTCCCGAATTAGCCAGGACATCCCGTATTTTGGGTCTAATTTATTTGTCCCGTACGGGACCTCCCTTGTAGCCTGACTACGTCAGACTTCCTACTTCCGCTAATTTCATTTCGCTCCTGTAGTCAGTCTGAGATAGCAGCCTATCTTTCAGTTTTCCACCGGCCTGAAAACAGCCGGGCCAATCAACGAACAGAGGGCGGGCTGAGAGGCGTGACGTAGACGCTGATTGTTGTACCGTGGATGCGTAGATTTACTTCACATGATCTGCAAAAGTCATTCACAGCCATGTTCACTCCGGTATTTCGCTCGATGGTTTAGTTTTTGCATCATACATGCATTTACAGTGGAAGTTAGATGCGGCTGAGCATGCGCATAACACACGCCATAACCAAACGTTATGTGATTGGCTTACGGGTAACCAATGATTTTAAACTTCAGACAAGCGCCCCCCCGCGAGAGAGAAAACACTTCTCTATTATGCCTTCCAGACTCTGTATACGAAGCAAAGTGAAGTAGCAGAGTCTGGTATTACCAGGCACCTCCCTTGTCCCGATTAAATAGACTGCTACACTGATCTAACCACTGACTGATACAACAGCAACACGACACTTGAGAATGATCACGACACCGCATCATCCAATCACAGCCCACACTCACGTTCATCAGACCATACGAATAACAAACTCTAAATTGAGATTTAATTATTCTTTTGGGGAAAATTGTTTGATTTGCGAACAGAATCCTGCTCGGTCGCTCCCGGTTCGATCCTGACTCGCGCTAACGGCAAATCCCTTTCACTGTCCGGCCAGGTTTTGATTTCGGCAAATCAGTTTGGGTGAATTCAAACAACGTGATTATTGTTCATGAGTCCAACATCCAGCCACGCAAGAAAACATGAAATCTTCCTGAGGGAAAAGTATGCTAGCCTATTACTTCCTTTAATTTCTTTAAAATAGTGTATAATGTTACAAAAGCTTTCTATTTTAGATAAATGCTATTATTTTGAACTATGGTTTGTGTGTAGGCCTAATGTGACTTTTTTGTGTGACCTTAATATTCGTTTTAGAATTGAATTGTACATAAATAGGTTAAGCAAAACAAATGTGTTTATATCTGAGAAAATGTTAAACACATACAAACCTGTGGCAAGTTGCATAAACTGTTAAGACTAGTCTTACAAGTTAGTCATCCAATTTTATTCTTTAAAACTGTTAATCATTTTTTTAGGTCAGTAACATAAAAACGTAGATTGGTCTAATTTGACACCGAACAGTAAGACTGATTACCCCTAACTAACTTC
Organism: Leuciscus waleckii; assembly: GCA_900092035.1. Lineage (NCBI taxonomy): Eukaryota > Metazoa > Chordata > Actinopteri > Cypriniformes > Leuciscidae > Leuciscus > Leuciscus waleckii. The sequence goes on along the minus strand of FLSR01004888.1, from coordinate 29,968,153 downwards.
TATTTGATCATACTAGTTCTTAAGATGACACAGTCTTAACATAATGGCTATGTTTATGCAACTGGCCCCTGAAATGACATATACTGTGTGATACAGTAGCTACAAATATTTTGAGTGTCCCTTATTTTCCTGTAAAGAACCATGATTGTCCCGCATTTTTCTTTTCTGAAGTTGGCAACCCTAGTCTTAAGGCAGTCTTAATTAGTGGCTATGTTTATGTAACTGGCCCCTGTTAATTCCTTTTGGATGCCTTTCTTTATAGGATGAGTGGTAATGGATTCCATGCCATTATGTATTTAATTTCCCAATGTATATTGTAATTCACCATCAGCAGCTGCTGTAAAAGAGAAGAATATTTATGAAAGAACTGGATTGACTGGATGAAGGTGTATGAAATTAAAGATGTGGTTGTGTGTGAATGTAATGGCAAAGGATATACCTCTTATGAATAAAAACTTTAAAGGCTTTATAGTACTACATTTAATAGTTTGAGTTCCCCATGGACCCCTTTCATTTTCAAAGCATGAAATAAAAAGATTGAATTGGTGATGATAAAATATTGTACATTAGCTCATCCATAATATTCTGTGATATTGCTCATTAATACATTTTTCAGTTGAAATCCTTGACTAGAGGGTTCCAGCTCAAGCGGATGCCTCAATGCTGCATTTCTCTCCGTCAAGTCAAAGCGCACCAACTCCATCATTTTATTTATCACAGACAGCGTTCTTATCTCAGATGAGTTTAACACGCAGCTGTTGCCTTAGTGCTGAGAATATTGGATTTTGAAATTAAAGATGATTTCGCCTGATTTGCCTTGACATTGCGTCTTTTGTTTGTTTGAGATAAACATTTTGCTTTTAGATTGAACAGCATGCGTGCTTATAAATGCAGACTTTACACGCATGCAAAAAGCTTGGCTTGGTTTGAGAATTCGCAATGTTAACACTCTCAAGGTCTTTTTTAAGAAATATCAATAAAATGCAAACGGATATATGGTTGTTTGTCCACACTTCAACCACGTAATGAACTTAAGCTTGTTAAAGATCGTGATTTTAACGGTAAAAGACTGAAAACTGTTAATTGGTTAACAGAAAGTTTCCGTACTATATATAGTGAATAACTGTGATAGATCTAGCCATACATTTAATGTAATTTTACAGTAAAATACCGTTAAATTTAGTTTTTAGAAGTGAAAAAGAACAAGTCCATGTATAATTTACATGAAAAAGATAAATTGACATTCCCACAATTCCCTGCGTGACACTTCACATTTTATATTTTTTGTTGAAATAATATGTTTCTTCATAGTTTTTTCTTAGTTTTTTTCTAATCAGTTATGTACATTAGGATTTTATGTTGCATTTAATGTTTTTAAATGAATGTTTATTGCATTTTTTTAAATGTCATGTATGATGGTGTTTAGTGTTTGTGTGAATGACACTGTAAAGCTTCTAGAATAATATTAACTTTCTTGTGGAAAAGCTGCTTGTGATGAGCTCTGATTCTTGATTGGTGGCTGTCAGTGTATTACAATGGTACAAAACAGATATAGTACTTCAATAGGTTATATCAGATAGTGAATATGTTTGTATGTCTGTAAAACTTGAAAATTTGCTACCGTATATATTTTACGGTAAATTTCTGGCAACCACAGCTGCCGTTTTTTAGCGTAAATTTAACAGAATTTGTTTTACAGTATACAAAGCCGTCACAATGTCTTGTGAGTTGTTGCCAGGAGCCCTGGGTAGCTTTTATTGCATTCTAGTTTGGTTTTTAGAGATTAGATGGTTGCTAGGTCTGTTTCATCATCCACCAGGTGAATATCTAAGTCTGATCACCTTGAGAAGTAATATGACACCTTAGGCATTATTCATGTGTGTATCACAAACTGTGTGGGATGAGTTACATTCTTAGGGTTTGCAAAAGCAATATTTTCAAGGTGATGATATTTCATCTGTTATATTTTTGAACTCATCTGTGTAAATTGAAATGTAAGCTGTCAGAGAGAGCAGGAGACTGTTCGGGGAGTCATCTCGTGTGCAGAGGTAATGGAGACAATCAACCTTCAGTTTTACTGGAACATTTCATGAGGCATATTTGAGGCTGTCCTTGGAGCAAGCTGGTAAAACAATGATTGGTATTCTAAACCAGCTAATTATGAGAAATTACTTATTCTTATTTCATGAGCCACTCAAGGCCATTTCATGAGGGAATTGTTTAGGATTATTATCAGACATACACTCTGTTAAAAATGTTGAGGTCGGTAAGATTTTAATAATGTGGCATTTATTTGATGTTGACTGTTTTCTATTTGGAAATATCTTGAAATGTAATTCGTTCCTCTGAGGGCAAAGCTGAATTTTCAGTCTTCAGTGTCATCTGATCCTCCAGAAATCATTATAATATGCTGATTTGTTGCTCAAGAAACATTTATTAATATTATTATCAAAGTGGAAATTAGTGCTTAACATTTTTGTGGAAACCATGATAAAAAAATTTTCAGGATTCTTTGAATAGAACGTTCAAAATAACAGCATTTATTTGAAATAAACATTTTAAAATCTATAATGTCTATAAAACATTATAAATGTCTTAACTGTCACTTTTTAGCAATTTAATTTTAAAATCTTTTTATTTATTCAAAAATTAAAATAGTTAATTCATACATAGCCAACTTGAATACACCTCTTCTGTGATGGGCATATTTCTAATTTCTAAATTCAAATTCATAAAACAAATTTAACAAGGAAGTTTTAAAAATTAAGAAAATGAAAAGGCATAAAAAAAAAACATTAGCAGTTTAACATAGTTTGACTAAAATATTATTCATATTTGAAAAAGAATTCAGAAAGTTCAGAAACATACTGGAAAAGTGACTGAAAAGTCACGGAAAACCATTAATCAAACTGTGCCGAAGCCGTGATGATGTTTAAGCCTGTTAGAAAATGTGGTTGAGAGTACTATGCTCTTATTGGTTGCTGAAAGTATAAATAAAATAGCTTAAATGTTTATAATATAACATATAATATTGTCTGAGTTTTCTGCACATTCCACGTGGCCCTGTGTACAGCTAAGGGGTTTAGCATATATTAATGCAATCCCTGCCAGCACAATATTATCATTTTAATAGACCATATAGAGCCTATTTCATTTGAGGTGACCACCTCACTCACGCCTCATGGATTATACTTTGATTTGATTTTAGGCTCAGTAAAGGAATCACTACTGCCTTTAGGAAAGTCAGTTTAGCAAATAAACACTATGTAGTTGATCTTTATTTGGACAAATATAGATTTCAGCAATATAGTGTAATGGTGTGTTGCATCCAATTGCTGTATGTTTGTGGCTTGTCTTTTCTCAATGCATCTGCATTATTATCATCACTGCTGTAATGACATTTCAATAGAGGTGCTGTTTCAGTAGTTTTGCAAATGTTCCCATAGCAATGGGCTGCTTTAATTGAGCACTAGATAGAGAGGCGTTTGAGCGCATCATATTTTTTACTTCATTGGGATCAGATGAAATGGTGTTATTGCGTATTGTAATTAAAGCAAACTGCTGTGTGTTACTGTTTTCTTGTTTTTAATATAAGCCAAAGGCATGATTTATAAACCCACTCTCAGACACTCAAATCAGTGGGTCTCATTCAATAATAATTGCATGAATTATTTCACATTTATAAAACCACCTGTATCTCATTTTTGTGCATGTATGCTTTCGGGGGGTTCCTACTTTTTAAATCGGAAGAGCACACGTCTGAACTCCAGTCACTCTAGTATCTCGTGTGTGTGTGTGTGTGTGTAAATTTAGAATACATTTTTGTACAAAAGTTACTGATGAATCATGATTTATTTACACACGAATTCGTGCATAGGCACAGTAAAGGAATAAGGTGTGGTTATGGTGTGTTACAGTGATTTTTACCACATTGAAAGATGTGAAACAAACAACTGTGTAATTTTTTGTGCATTTTTATATTGGGCTAATCAAAAAGTCATGGTTTTCGGGTTTAAACCTCTTTTGTCCGGTTTGTCTAAAAGTAAAATGGTATTTTGAATAGTGTTGATGTGCAGAAAACATACTAGCTAGTTTTACTGATGGCAGACATGATTTTAGGTTTTATTATTTCTTCTGGTGTTTATTTTTAGTACATATCAGAAAATATGATGCATATTTTTAGAAAGACAGCAATAAACATTAAGGTCTTTCAAAACTGTTCTGGTAAACTAAATGAAACATTGACTGACAGAATGTTTTTCGTTTTATGTTAAGTGAAAATTCTAATTTCATAGTTTATCTAATTTGGACACCCTGTACCGGTTTGTGGTTGTCCCTCCTCGGACACTGTTGGTAAATTCGCATCACTGCTGACCGGAGAAACCCACAAGCCTTGCCATTTCAGAGATACTCTGACACAGTCACCTTGCCATAACATTTTGGCCCTTGTCAAAGTCTCTCAGATCTTTATTCCTAGCCATTTCTCCTGCATCCAACATGCTGATTATGAGAACTGATTGTTTGCTTACTATCTAATCTACTCAGACCCAGTGGCGGCTGGTGCTAAAAAAATTTGGGGGGGCGCAACAAACTGAATTATTAATCCAGGACTGAATGTAGGCTAATTGTTAAATAACAATTTAACAGTGATAATAATGTAGCTATCATTAGCTTAAACTTCAGCCGGTAGGGTTGGGAAATAGCCAATTGCCAAATAAATCTGAATTTTTGGGCTAAATGGCGATGTATGGTATAATCTGAGTATTTAATTCTTATTTTTCTATTTGAAGAGAAAAAAACAACAACTGTATTTAATTTTTTACAAAAATATTTAATATCCCAGTATTTAATAAAAAAATAAAAAAAGTAATATCCTGATCAATATTGTCCTACAAACAATGTTAATATTGAAGGTTATAAAAACAAACATAGTGTAACCTTGCTGTCTATCTGCAGTCTATCCAAAAAAGGGATCAAATCACATTACATTCTAACATTGCAACATTACAATCTAAAAACAAAATAATGCTTTTTAAAGAAGTAGTTAAATTTACTAAAATAAAAAAAAATAAAAATAATTAAAACAAAGCTAATAACATAAAAATATACTTGTAGATTTGAAATTCTCTAGCACATTTATGTTCACCAACAACAACAAATATTCAACAACAAATATTTTAGCTAAATATATTTATAATTTAGTGCTAATGTATATTTTAGTCCGAATAATTGCGCTCCTATTCTATTGCGCTCCGTCTGTTCGGCGCGCATGCACGCGGCGGCGCTCGTTCACGGAAGTTTAGCTTGCAGAAAGCTCGTCCACTCCTGACAGCAAACTGGAAATATTGACTTTCTAACATTTACAGATGGAGAATAGTCCGTGAAATGTAAGTTATGCACTGAGGAAATTATTGGATGTCACTTCAGCTTATGGCTAATATTATTAGAAGTATATTTGTTTCCACCAATCGCTTTACGTATGATGTAAGTTTACGTATGATGACGAAAGCACGTTAGTGCGAGCCCTCCCGGAACCCATAGAGAATGCATTGCAGTGCCTGCAGTTCGGAAAAAAAAATCTTTAAATGTAAGTCTATGGGAACACTCTGGGCGATTTTCGGCCATAGTGAAATCGCCCAAAAAGAGGCGGTACTCCACAGAACGTGACTTGGCGCTGATTGGACTAAATCCAGAGGCAGAACAACAGTGAGTGACTGCTAGTGTAACTCTGTGGTTGAATGAGATTGTGATTGAAAAAGTCCCTTTCACACTTTGGTGGTGCGTCGCCTGATCGCCCTAATGAAGAAACCGCCGCTGCTCAGACCCTAATATGTGGCCTTGTTAGGAGATGATCAACAATATTCTCTTCACCTGTGACTGGCCATAATGTTTTGGCTCATCAACATATCTAAATTGCTTTAATTTAAGGGGTGGTATAATGCCCTTTTCACAAGATGTAAAATAAGTCTCTGATGTCCCCAGAGTGTGTATGTGAAGTTTTAGCGCAAAATACCCCACAGATATTTTTATATAGCATGTTAAAATTGTCACTTTTTGAGGGTGAGCAAAAACGCACCGTTTTGTGTCTGTTCCTTTAAATGCAAATGAGCTGCTGCTCCCGGCACAGAGGGCGAAGCTTCAAGAGCTCGTGTCCTTTTACCTCACACCGACATGCACTGAAAATGTTCAAACCAGAGTCAGACAATGATGGAGAGCCTCAAGAAGAAGTGACAACATGTAGAAGCAACAGGACATTTCTGTATGGTTAGTTGATGAATTTATGTAGCTTATGTGTAGTTATCTTCTAGTCATTGATTAGCATATTCTGTCTTGATAATCTATAAATTGTGTTTCGGGGGGGCGGGGTTTATGTCAATTTTAGGGTTAGTGATGTCATAACCCGTGAGGAATGTTGTGTAGTCCCAACCAGCCGTTTGTTGTAGTCCTTAAAAAGCGATTCTTTAAAAGCAAATATCTCCATTTGCTTTGAACTTTGAGCGTCGTAACTTTGCAGATGTTGTTTATGCTCAAACAGCAACATTACACACAAAATAAAATTAAAAAAGTGAAATCATAATCAACCACCCCTTTAAGTTGTATGAGCCTGTATCACATACATATTGTCATTATTTAAAAGAAAAGTAAAAAATGGTTAAGTAAATAATGTATTTATTTCATTATTGTATTGTATTGTGAATTTTATTTTATTATTGTATCATTTAATTTTCTTAGATGTATTTTTATTTATTACAAATAACAAATAATTATTGTTTTTAAATAAATATATTAATTAAGGAAATTCCATTGTTGATTTGTGATGGTTTTTAAGGGGCTTGGGATGGGATAGTTGTCAGGTGTTTTGCAGACAGTGCTACAGGTTCCAAAAGGGGGTTTTCACAGAGATGAGAACCTTTCAGTGAACAGTTCCTAATATAACCATTTTTTCCTTAGTGTAAAGAACATTTTATTAATCTGAAGAACCTCTTTCCTATATAAAGAACCTTTTGTGCAATGGAAAGGTTCCATGGATGTTAAAGATTCCTTATGGAACCTTGAGGCCAATTCACACTGCACCGACAAATGGAGACAGGAGGCAACTTTGAGTTTTGTCAGATCAGTGTGTTACCCATCACCGTCTGTTGCCATTGGTCGGCTCTTCGTTTTCTTCAATTGAACATGTTGAATCGGTGTTTGTCGTGTCGTGGAATGTCTGTGATGTGATGTACTGTAATCTTGTAATTGTCGACGTTGGTCAGCGTCTGTCGGTGCAGTGTGAGCTGGCTTATAGATGCAAATAAAGAACCTTTATTTTCAAGAGAATTCTAACAATGAAAATTCAGTTGCTTTGCCATTAAATGTCTGTGCTTGTGTTTCCAGGAGCTGGTTGGGAGTAGCCCTCCCCAGAGGAACTGGAAAGGATCGCCATCGCCCTGCTGGTCATCCTGGTCATCTGCTCTCTGATCGTCACCTCCGTCATTCTATCACACCAAGTATGAGATGTAATAATGCAACACTTAATACAACATTACAAGTCTAATATGTTACCAAAATGTAGATGTGTCGACACTCCTGACCTGGCATTTATTAGATCTTTATATTCCTCTCATATTATAAACTCTATTGGTAAAATGCTCATTATGCTGGTAAATATGTGTAGGTCTGTGCAATTTGATATTTTCTTTTAGTAATCTGTTTTGTGTACTAGTTTAGACCAAAGCTATCCCTCCAATCAATAATGTGACTATAATGTAAGTTACGCTAAAATCTTATTGAGCATACATTTTTAAACTGTAATATTTTTAGTCATGAAGCATTTGGCAAAACATCACATAATATTACTCCTATTTTCTGTAAATAAAAATAAAAAGTTAATAAATTTGTAGCTTGTCATTACAGTACCAGAAATATCTTTGGGGCCTTTGGAGTGCTGGAGTAAAAAAAAGTTGGGAAACGCTGCTTTTGGAGTTTGAGGAGAGATCTCTCAACAATGTCTCAAACTGCACTCAGACTTTTTTTACACATTAATTTTATAGCTCTGAACTCTTCATAATACTGTATGTCAACAATTGGCTAAATTGGATAAACATAACTGAGAAGTCTCCAAAGCTATGAAAGAGCAACCCGTGAGCAATCATTTTCCTTTGGGTGACTGGATTTGAAAAATTTAACTTGAACTTCTGGTATTGTTTATCTGGTATTGTACCAGTGAAAAACTGTGTTGTTAAAGCATGAGAGACAGAGATGCCAAGCAGCTGCTGCAGCCAAAATATTCCTCAAAGTTGGAGGATCAATTATGATGATTTTCCAGGGTAATTAGTATAGCATGTATAATTACGACTGTATTTCATCAAAAGGAAAGTGGGCCATCGTTTTTCCCCAGAGTTCAGTGAAGTATTTTTTTTCTTCAAACACCAGTGACAGAGGATGTATGCAAACACGATCAACTGTTGGAGAGCCTAAATTGGGAGTAGCCTCAAGAAATGAGTGAGCTCATTTTTACAGTACTCTCCTAATTGAGGGTGAAGGCGATTCAGTGGTGCTTGCAGAAAAATATCCAAAACAGGCCCATAAAAACGATTGCAAATTTCAAAGCTGTAATCTGTATGATGCCTTTCTTGCTTGTACTCCTTGAGTTCAGTTGCAAAGTGTTAAACTCCTTCTGAATAGATACTTGTTAGGTAGGGAGACAAACAATGTGGGTGAGGGGAAAAAACTCTTTCTGATTAGATCAATGTGTGCAGATCAATAGAGCTCCAAATAGAATCTGACACACTAGGGATCCCCAGTCTCGCCCTCCGCATCGTGTCAGCTGTAGTAATTGGTCGTGGACCTGTAGACTAGCGAGGGAGTTGTTTGCTGAAACCAGATCTCACGGGACAAGAAGCCAGACAATATAATGGGAGCTATGCATACTGTACATTGAAAAAAAAAAAAAAATTTTGTTTTCCCCCCCTTTTTTTTTTTTTTTATTTTGTTGTTTTCCCCCCATTTGTTTGTTTATTTATTTATTTTTTGTGGTCTTACGGGACCTGACTGAGACAGTTTATAATACAAATTCCAGAGTTACTTTCAAATTTTGAAGTTTGAACATTAAAATCTATCCATCTATGAAGATATGTTCCCTTGTGAAAAAGTTCACTTTACTTTTAAAAAGAGTACTTATTATTACAGACATAATATACTTAAAGGTGACATATTTGCCCCTTTTCACAAGATGTAATATAAATCTATGGTGTCCCCTGAATGTGTCTGTAAAATTTCAATTTCACCCCCCAGATCATTTATTATAGCTCGTCAAATTTGCCCCTTTTTGGGTGTGAGCAAAAACGCACCGTTTGTGTGTCCCTTTAAATGCAAAAGAGCTGCTGCTCCGCCCCCATTCAGAAGAGGGCTGATCCTTTACACGAGCTTCGGATATTCCGGCAATAACAAAACAAGCCAATAATCTCACTCATCCAAAATCTCAGAAATAACCAGTAGCGGAGTGCAGCCTTCAGAGAGACTCAGGAAGAGTTTGCAACTTTTAGACGCACCTGGACGTTTCTGAATGGTTAGTGGAACATGCATGTAGTTGTTGTGGAGTTACATTGATTTATCTCTGTTTAACTTTTATACAAGTTGACACAGTTCCCTGAGGTCTTTATAAGACAGCTGTGACATTTTTTGGTCAAATAGCATTCTGTGCTCGTCTTTAATTTTATCCCTTAAAACTCATCTTTAATCACCAAAATTACATATTTAAAAAAAAAAAATCCTATAAAAAAATTCTTCATGCCTTAGAATAGTTTGAATGTAACTCTACACCCTTTCTTCATTTAATATATGCGGAACCATCAATATGCTAATTAGCCCCGTCTCCACTCACTCACACCAGCTCACAGATTCACTCGGCCAACTTACTGAGGTAAACGCTGCACAATGGTATCGCTCTTCACAACGTCGGACACATAACGGTAACTAATATGATTAGCCTTTTGCTTGGCTATGTTATCAGACAGCTAATAATGTTGCTAATGTTACACAATTTCAGACGATGTTGTTTTAAGTTTTTAAGTTTTCTTTAAGTTTTAAAAAGAAAATACTCAGCAATGGTGTTTACTTAGGATTTTGCACATGGTTTGTCTTAAAGCATATTAAAAACACCACATAAACATATAAACAACATTAAAAACATTACTACAAAAGCTCTTTTTAAAAGTGTACGTAAGTGTGTTAAGAAACCGTCCTGAAAGTCGGTTATAGTCACATTATATTTCATTAATATTATATCTGCTAGTACAGTTTTTAAAAAAATATATACTTCAATGATTTGAAGTTTAATACAAGTGCAAATTAAATATAATTAGATGTGCTTTAAAAAAAAAAAAAAAAAACATGTAATAGAATAGCTGAAAGCCTGTGTAACCTTCAGACTGTAACCTTTCAAGAATTTGTGCCATTTTAAACTTTGTCCAGCAGCAGTTTGTCTTTGACAAACTTTCCTTTTCTAGTCTGCTCTTGTAACATTGTCCAAACTTCTGTTCACAGGTGATGATGGCAGTCTGGGCTCCAAAAAGAAAGTCACGATTGAGGATATCTTCATGGAAAGCTCCAGGCACACGACCCTAAGGCAACATGGTTTAGCGGTGAGTGGCAGTTGAGTTTTACTCCCTCTCGTTCGGCTGCTAGAGCTGTGGGTGGATGCAGTCACTTTTTTCATCATCTTATAACAACAGAGAGAAATTGCATCAGGATCTGCATCTAAAGCTTCATACTGATCGAATGCAGTCTCTGTGGTACTTCAGATGAAAATCACCATTTAATATGGACAGGTGTGGAGATATATTCTTACCCAGCATTGCATATTCTTTTCTTCCATTGTTCAGTCTTGATTTTTTTCAAGTTGGTTTAGAGGCTCTGGGTTTTCACCAAACACTTAAAACAAATGACTGCAGACTCTGTGTCGCTCTGTGTTGCCTTTTATTGACAGTAAAACTTGGATAGGGCTATGTATTACTTTTCATTGCTGAAGATTGCACAGCAAACCTGCTAAAAATTCTGGTTAAAGCAGGCTTTTCCAGCTTGTCCAAGTTGGTGCATGTTTTTTCAAACTGGTTATTTATGATCATTAGATGATACACGCTGGTATCAATTGTATGCTCAATGGGATTTCTTGATGGGTACCTGTTTTTGACCAGGTAGACAATCTTTATATTTGATGAAGTAGTTTTTAGCTGGTATACAACCTTGGACCAGTAAAAACTAGCTGCCAGTTACCACTATAGCTACAGTGTAACTTGTTTTTACAAATGTATACCTTTTATACAGTAGATCTCTGTACCCCATAAAACATGGGTTGTAAATAAAACAAAGGCTTGGACTTGGTGGTCAACTTTAGAAATTCTAACTTTAAATAACTTTCCAAAAGGACAGATTGTTATAAAAGTTGGCTTTTGAAGACAGTACAACAGATGGGTCAATTAACCATGAGAGCAGAGGTTGGCATGACCTCACAAAACTGGCAAACCCCCATCCCCGAGGACTCCACTTGTTCCCAAACTCTCAAAAATGGGATCTTTCTCATTGTAATTCATCAGCATGACTGTGAATCTTTGGCACATTATCCACATTAGCATGTTTTCTGTTTTTGTTATTGTGTTATTCCATGTACAAACTGTCCAGTGTCATATTAGCATGACCTATTTAAAGGGTAACTCTCGCCAAAATGCAACCTATGGTCTTTTTGTTAATCTACCCGAGGCAAACCTTCGTTTAAAAGCATAATTAGAATGGAAACAGCACTTTTAAGTTTGACTGTATTGCCTTTTGAATGGGAGTGCTCGAGGGACAACTATGATAGCATCAAAAATCGCTATTTTTAAAACACTAAGAAGGCTCGACACAACATTAAACTTTGCTCGGAGTATCACATGGGGCTCTACACATGAACTCGAGCATTGAGAACATTGTTTGTGTACTCAGAGTTTACTAAAACATTTTTTTTCACTGTAGCTGTTGTTGTTTCCATCCGCCGGCATCTTGACAGTCAAAAAAAAAAAAAAAATTTTTTTATTTTTTTGCAACCCCAAAAGAAAAAATGTTTTTACTGTTTTGTCAATCCGAAAGAGAAAAAAAAAACATGTTCACTTAAACACTGACCTGAAAGAGAAAAAAAAAACATGTTCACTTAAACACTGACCTAAAAAAAAAAGAAGAAGAAACTTTGCCCTAGCATGTATGCTTGCTATTGTTTTTACACAGTATCACCGTAGATATTATTCACGGAGGTTGTTCTGGTTTATGTCTCTAATTCTTATGTTTTTGTTGGTACCTTATTTTAGCCACTTGTATAATTTTTCTGTGAGATTTGAACCTATTTTTGGGAGGGTGGAGAATGGGGGTGTCCTTTCTTTGTCCTTGTTTATGTTAAAACGGTGCAGCCCAGGTGCCTTGTAAACCATGCAAAATATGTTTTTATCTGCATTTTGATTCTTTTTTTTTTTCTTTTTTTTTTTGTTATTCTGCTCCTGAAAACGCATTTGCAATATGTTTTTTTCTTCATTTTTATTTTTTTTTTTTTTCTTTTTTTTTTTGTTATTCTGCTCCTGAAAACGCATTTGTTGATTTAAGGCTGTGTTTACCTCGGAAAAAAAGGCCTATTATTCTCCCTCTGACATGCTCCACAACTCCACGTCAAGCCTTTTTAAAAGCGATCACTCGTCTGTATATTTATCAAGGCGGGCGATATCTGCATTCAGGTCCGTAGCAGACTTGTTTACCGGGGTAGGTATAACTTTACAGCCTGAATAAAAGAACACAGTTGCCTTATAACAAAATAGGAACTTTTAAAACCAGTGCTTTAAAATGAGCTGTAAAAAGGTTTTAAAGGCTATTCAAAATAAATGAATGAATAAATTTATATGCATTATAAAAATGAACCCAAGCCATTTTATACCCATTATACTGTTGTAGAAGTGGTTGTCCTTTCTCATCAGAATTAAGCCATTGTCCGTAAATCTTTACCCTATACTGTTTGCTGCCATTTTGTGGCTATTGTTTTGTAGACTGTTGGATTATGAGATACAAACAGGTACGATTTTAAAACAGTTTTCTGAAATCAATATATCTTATCCCCATAATTATTTATGTTGCGAAATGCTGTGTAATAAGTGATATTAATGACTGTATACCGTATCTCTTAAATGTCTGTTTAGTTTGAACATTGTGTTGCAACGGCTCTCTCCGCAGAAGCTTTGCGTTTAAAGCAAAATAGCAAAAAATATTTCAATATTTTGTGTCTAATTATTTACTTATGTGGCAAGTAGCCGTGTTATAAGCGGGATAATGTACATCCAGCCGGTGGTTCTCTCAAAATAATCCCCTTTAGGCTGATCAAGACCGCATCACCCTGTTGGGGGTTATTTTGAGAGATGTAGGCTACATTATCCCTTACAGTTTAGAACAGCTATGCTGCTTAATATTTTATCAAATTTAAAATAACTGTTTTCTCTTTGAACATATTTTAAAATTTTATTTATTCCTGTAATGCAAAGCTGTATTTTTAGCATCATTACTCCAGACGCAGTGTCACATGATCCTTCAGAAATCATTCGGATGTTGATTTGATGATAAAAAAACAAAAAAACATTCATTTTTCAAAACAGTTGTGTAAATTTTGTTCATGAATAGAATTTCATGAATGATTCTTTGATGAATAAAAAGTTATATTTATTTGAAATAGAATCTTTGTAACATAATAAATGTCTTTACTATAACTTTTGAGCAATCTAATGCATCCTTGCTATTGATTTCTTTTCCGACCCCAAACTTTTAAATGGTAGTGTATAATGTTACAAAAGCTTTCTATTTCAGATAAATGCTGTTCTTTTGAACTTTCTTTCTTTTTTTTTACATAACTGTTTTCAACATTGATAATAATAATAAATGTTTCTTGAGCAGCAAATCATCATATTAGAATGATTTCTGAAGGATCATGTGACACTGAAGACTGGGCTGCGTTCAGCCCCGACAAAACGTTGCACAACGTTTTTTAAACAGAAACGGTGATGCGTTGAACACACTGTTCTGATGACGCAAGAGTTGCAACTATGGAAGCTGAGAAGGCCAATTTTCGGATTCTAATGAAGTCGGTATAAATATGTGTTTAATACTACAAAATATGCCCGATGTTACAGTCACTGCACTTGCCGCCCAGAACAAAAGAGAACATCCCAATCGAGTGAAGGGATTGCTGAAACTGAAATGGAAGCACACATCTTACCTAATTCAGACTAAAACACATCTATTTAGCCTCACATACTGACTTTATTTGTAGTTCATACTGTTTTAATACCCTGTATTTTCTTTCTCATTTTTAGGAAAAGCACTTAATTACCATTGTTTATTTCTATACCAAATGTCATACACTTGCAATGAAGCTAAAAATATAAACAACTACATCATGATGTTGATATCCTATATTTTTACAATAAAACTTACGACAAACATGCCTTCTAATATGCTCAGTTGTTGCGTATACCGAGCTGCATCGAACACATTCGTAAATTACTGTCCTTGAACCCATTGTGCGAGTTCACTTTAATACCGCGTGCTTTATATACATGTTGCTGCTGATTGGACTGCAGTTCTGACACACCCACCAAACAAGAGAAAACGTATCTCAAACCCCGGTGCACGCCGTTTCCAGGAAACATGACGTTCAACCCGGAAACCGTAGCAAAACGTTGCGCACCGTTTTGAACTTGAACATGCCCCTGGATTAGTCAGTTTGTCCAATAATGGCAGACAGGAAACAAAGGAGCTGGCTGAAGTTCAGGAAGTAGTGCTGTGCAGCTGGGCATAAAGGCAATTACACATTGGAGTAAATGAACAGGGGGTGAATGGGCCGGCAGGCCATGCACATTCCTGTCACCAAGCATGCATTTAAATTCCTGCCCGGGTGTGTATATATATATATATATAGAGATAGATAGATAGATAGATAGATAGATTCAACGTCACCATCAGCTTCCAACAACTCTTTCAGTTTTGATCTACCGGGACTGAACACGGCAATGTTACTAGGTCCCGACCCGGCATCGACCCGGCATAAATCCCGGGTCGAGTTTGCGTTCACACAGAAGGCGCTCTGGCAATTTGCCGGCAATTTCCCGGTTCAAAGCGCTGTGTGAAAGGGGCTTATGAGTAAAATGGGTAATGATACCCACTTAACAAAAGGCATTTTAACATTCAATACACCTTAATTGGAAAGATTATATTTTTGTTTACACATGGTTAAAATGTTAACTTGTAGTGGTAACCATGGAAATCTATAAAATATTATAGGCCTAATTGGATTATGGTCACTGTAATGTTCATTTTCATAAGGGACTGCCAGAGACAGGCTGTTGCACCCATAAAATGCAACCTTTCTATTCTGACAGTGTATGATTTATATTCAAATTAGTTACAGAATAGAACAGTGTGAACTTAACATTCAATTAAAAAAATGTAATTGCACAAACTATGTTGGCTACAATTTCAATTTGTTTATTGTGAAATAACTCAAACATATGATGTTTTTCTGTCTTCTGTAAAGCACTGTGCGTTTCCCAAAAGCATCAATGGTTTCTTATAATACTTTTGGGAAACGCAGCCCTGTTTGAATGCATCGTCGGCAGTGTGTGAACACTCTCTGTGATTGATTGGTTCTGACTTGCAGCATTTGCGTGTGGTTAGATGAGCAGGAAAATAGTTCTACTACTACACAATTATTTACTAAGGTTATTCATCCAATTCAATGCAAACTGTACACATTACATTTCTTGTCAAATAAACAATCACTGGTAAAAAAAACACACACTGTAATATCAATATTTTTGAGTATTGATACTTTTAATAGTCGACGTCTGTATCGATATAGCGATACGCCCATCCCTAGTGCTAATCATTGGTGCAATTGTGAATTTAGTTGAAGATTTACTCCTTTGTTCAGAATTTAAGATTTTCTTTTAAGGAATCTTGTAGGGAGGTGGGTGCCACTCCTGGTTATGTGTAGTCAGGGAGATAGGGAAGTTCATTTGTTATTTATTTTCTTTTTGCTTTGTTTATGTAAGTTATGGTTAAACTTAGACACCTTTTTGTTTGTTGTGTTGGCCTTTGCTCCCTCCTAAAGCTTATGTTTCCCTTTATATTTTCTTTTGATGCATTAAACACCCATTTAAGTTCATTCGTTCCGGATGTGTGTTACTGGGGCTGGAGGTAAGAAGTTCCTGTGCTCTTTCTCTCCAAAATGTGTTACTGCTATGGCTATTACCCCTAGACTAAAAGGCCTGGCACGTAACAATATATACAATCCAAATGGCAGTTAAACTGTAATCATGTACATCCAGCTGGACATTATCACAAGAGAAACCCATTCATACTGCTAAAACACGTATATCACTCTTTCGAGGTTAATTTTGTGATAATGACCGGCTGACTGTACATTAATAGGATATTATGTACATCAAGGATAATGTTTTGTTTTTTTCTTCCTCTTCATAGACACAGAAATACTGTACCGTACCCGTGAGGGAGGTTTGGTGAAGCACCACGTGCCCACAGATACCAACGTGACTTTAGTGGAGAAAAAGATGTTTGACAGTTTCCACAGCCAGGTTCTTACCGCTTATATTAACAGCAAAATATGCAGCTCTGTTGATGTTTTGTACTTGTAAAGAAAAGTAACTTTAGAGCCTTTTGTTTCAGGGATCCTACAAACCAACCGAATACCAAGTGTCTCCTGATCTAAAATATGTGCTGTTGCCCTACAATATTGTGCCGGTAATTGCTTTATATTCTGATTTATAATGTGAAGAATCTAGTTGTTTGTTTCTCAGATTCTCTTGTCTTTTGTTACTAAGGTCTCTTATGTTGCATCACATCTCTTTGTAAAAGATGACACAATGTGCACTTCTAAAGGACATCTCGTCTGCTCTCTTTGTTCCACAGCTTTATCAGTATTCCTTCATGGCCCATTACATCATCTGCAGCCTTGATTCTCCGTAAGTCTGGTTGTTATGACCGAATCCTTTCAACATTCTCACTGGTTTTAGCTTCTACAGTCACTAACTCTAATGTCATGAGGGTTCAGCTCAATGAGCTGATAGGATAGTGCCATTGTAGAGAACTGAATTGTGGGTAGCACTGCCACCTAGTGTGTTTCCAAAGATATGGGTCATTTCCCCAGAGCTGGCCGTGTCTGTGCAAATATAATTTGTCCTCAGGGTGGGTCTCCCCGATCTAAATTATTCATGTCTCATAGCCTTTAACGTAACAAGGGAATTCAGATTTTGACCCATGAAACACATCAACACGATAATCGTATAGGATACTACGGTAATTAGGCTTCAAATAGGTTAAACATGGACACTACACGCACATCTTTCTCATTCAGTATGACACACTCATCTCTCTGTCATTCCAACAGATATGAGATACACATTTGTCTTTCTCTGGTGTCTCATCACAATATGAATGGAAAGTAACAAACACACATGCAGTCATGCTATTCTTGTTTTGAGAATGGTTTGTTTTTTGACAGAGAGAAAGTGGAACTGACCCCTAATGAGGTGCAGAATACAGCACTGCAGTATGCCGGATGGGGTCCCAAAGGACAGCAACTGGTAAGAGAATCACAAACACACTTGTGTCACCCAAAAAAACCTCAAAGTAATAATGAAATATCACAAAGCTAAGAAGTTGGTTTAATATTCAGTAGCCTACCAATATAGCTTGTTGTTCATTATATCTTTAATCAGATTCTGATTTTATGGAACGTGGAACAGGTTGTACAGTGGATATAAAAAGTCTACACACCCCTGTAAAAACAGCTTTTTTTTGTGATGCAATCGTGACATTAATGGTGCAAAATTTCTGATGATTTATTTGTTTCATTTTTTTTACAAACTGTGCAATGGCACTAAAAACCAAAATGGCACATTTCAGAGAAAAAAAAGACAAAAAATTTCAACAATGTCTCATCGCCATCTAATGGTCTGGCAGCAGAATATAGCATTTTAGTCGTTTAGTGGGGATTGTTTTGTTAATGTATGCAGAAAACTCAAAGGAAGAACTTCTCAGTTTTAAGCATATTGTTGTGTAAATGTACCCTAAAACTTAACTCATAAGTGTGCACACCCTTTTGTAATTGAGAATGTGGCTGTTCACAGTGACCTAATCATCAAGCTCATGTGAAAAGTCTGTCTTCATCGGAAGTGACTCCGATAAGTAAATCTCAGCTGTTCTTGTAAGATTTTTCTGACATTTTTCACCTGTTTTAACAGGGGTGTGTAGATTTTTATATCCACTGTAAAAAAAATTACGAATATCATCAGACAGGTAATATGCAGATTTACTGCTTAAATATGTAATATTAATCACGAAAAGTGTTAAGCCGGGCTAGCAAATAAAGACGGAAAATAGAGGAGCTAGATCGATTTGCAAGCAGTAACTTTTAATTGGAATAAACTCAAAATTACACAGGTAATCTAGAAACAAAAACACGGGAACAGAACAACCACAATACAGACGAGATCAGACAAAGACTAACTGAAAATGAGGACTATATATACAGAAAGAAACACTAGGAACAAACATTTATCTATGAGGAAAGTGTACATTTTAGCACTGCTGTTTTTTTTAGCACTAGTCATCTCTTTTAAGCTTTTAACTTAACCATTTTGAATAATTTTTTTGAGGTTGACTTAAATATTCCTTCAGTGTGACATTTTTAAAAGTAGAAATATAATGTACAGTACACTACTCAGAAGTTTGCGTTTTTATTTTTTTATTCTGTGACAACACTTTAAATTGATAAAGTCACAGTATAGACATTTATAATAGTAAACAAAAACAATACTGTTCTTTTGAACTTTCCATACTTCAAAGAATCCTGAAAAAAATGTATCACTGTTTCCACACTGTTCACTATTGATCATAATACGAAATGTATCCTGAGCATCAAATCATCATGTTAGAATGATTTCTGAAGGATCATGTGACACTGAAGACTGGAGTAATGATGCTGAAAATTCAGCTGTACC
>FLSR01004888.1:29897760-29939440 GCA_900092035.1 Leuciscus waleckii | reverse complement strand
CAGTGAGTATGGGAAATGTAGTCTGAGAGTGAACGTGAGTGTCTGATGTGGAGTGCCCTCTGGTGGCTCTCAAGGGCACTCCAGCTGGTGACCGTTACACAAATATTCTTATAGATTTATTATTATTAATAATGATAATTAATAATTAGCCTAATTATTTCAACATAATATCTCATTATTTCGTAATATGTAGCCTACATAATATTATGTGTGTGTGCAACAAGCAAGATGTGCATTTGTAAATCCGTTGAAGCGCATGCATTGATTTTATTAAGCTTTTAGCTTATTTAATGGCTACAACACGTATAGAGGCTTACAGACTCTCTATTTGTACAAATTGCTGCACATTCATTTACTTCTGAATTGTGCACGTTGAAAGGCATTTGTTTGTGCATAAAACATATCTGCTACATTTATCAAGTTAACGGATAATTGTGCATGCATTTATTAATTATTATCTTAATGAATAATGCAACAAGGATGAAGCATGTAAACTGCGTTGTTTGTTTATTCAGAATGGAATGGATCACAAATGGATCCGAATGAAGAAACGTAAAAAATAAAATAAAAAAAAGGTGAACTCCCTCTGTATCAACAATGTGCCCTGACGATGGACATCAGCTAGCGTCAGGGTGGGTGGGACATTGGAATCTTTTTACAGACCTGCTGTGGTTTAATTAGCAGCTAGTAAACGCATTATTATCGATCTGTGATATCGTCGGAGACGAGTCATGATTTATACAGTTTATATGGTCGGAGTGGTGGCTAGCTTGTGGAGTTTGACAAAAGTGCTTCCTACGTGTTTAGCTGCTAGCTCTTTCCCTAGGTTGGATCGTTTGGTATCTAGCTTGATTTTGTTACTCAATTTCAATTAATGAGTGTCTCAGTTTTGTTGAATGCTATAAAGCCTAACGTTACACGTTATATGTCCGTGTAAGTGAATATGTACATGTTTTGTGTATGTGACAACGTTACATCCAGCCCTTTGCTTAGCTTGCTATAACTTGCTATCATGATAACAGTTAACATACTTCTCTGTCCTCTGCCTTGAGGTGAGCGTTTCAGCGCCCTGTCTCTGTGGTAACATAGATAGCATCGGTGGTGTTAGTACTTGCCATTGGTCTATCGGTCTGCCCTGTACTACAGCCTGAAAAGTTTAACATTGACGGAATGGCCTCAGGTTTAGCCTAACCCTCACCAATGAACCTGTTGTATTGAAAGTACAACTCTCTAAATAGTCTGTCGCTAAAAAATGCTCACTACGGACTCGAAATCCAGGGGCTGCATGCATGGCTGCTCTGCTAGTGTTGGTTAGCAACGGAGTAGCTTACATTCCAGTGACGTAGCCGAATGTTGAAATCCAACATGGCGGCGCCCGTGTAACAACAACAACATGTTCAACATACCATTTTATCCCTTTTAACAAATTCTGCCACTTTAAAAATTGTACCAATGAGAATAAATAAAATACATCTGTTGTATCACCTTTACTCAAAATTCCAGTTCAGTTCATCTTTAATTCCAGAGGTACTGGTGGATTCCACAGGAAATTCGAGCATGTCTTTGCATCATTACGTCTCATCTGTACACATAAAGAAGTCTCGGCTAGTAGGCTATATTGCGTGTGAGGATGTTGGAGGTGGAGATTTATAGCCTTTTCTCGCAGCACTTGAAATAATTAAACTTATTAATTTGATGGCGGATCCAGAAAGGTTCAAACAACAATCACCAGTGACAACTGGAGATTCCCCCGTTGTAAAACACGAAAGACTGCAACCGGCCCATGCGAAAACAAGGATAAATATCGGAAGGGCATTAAATGTAGTCACGCAATGCTGATGTTGTTAACATTAACAATTTGAGACCAAAGTATAATTTGCACGGTTTGACGTGATATGATAAGCGATCGTTAGATTTAATCTGCGCAATTTATTGCAATGCTTTTTTCCCCTTAGTTGGTCGGAACAAAAGTGGATGTTACTTACTTGTTCAGACGACATTTTCCGGTAAAAATTCGTATGTTGTTCATACTTCCAAAAAGTAGAATCTGTGATTGCGAATGACAGTATCCACACCACCAGCGCGGTGATTGACAGCCGCATATTCTCCTCAAAACATTTGATTCATCCGCGCTGTGCCATGCCGAGGCACAATGCACGTAAAGTTGATAATTCCGCGAATAACTGCAATTGCAGATTTCGAACAGAGATGGCGACAAAGAGGAAAAACTGCGGACTGCAGCTTTAATCAATGAGTGTTTTGGCATTTTTCTGTATATTCCTGTATACTGTTATATATCTTGTTCTGTTTTATGTTCAAAATGATGACTTAAAAGTTGAAATTCTATTTTAAGTCATAATTTTTATGTAGTATGTCATAATTTTGACTTTTTATCTTATAACTATGAATTATTTATTAATAATTTAGAGTAATCATTTAGTAAGTCATGATAATGTAATATAAATCTTTCAGGATCAGTTGTCAGTAAAATGTACACAGTTACACAAAAATTACCCAGCCCCTGGGTAAAAGTAATACAAAATAATCTAATTAAAGGATCCAACAAACTGAATCTAAATAGTCTGTACCAATACTAGTAAAATGTATGATACTTTGTTACCAATAACAATTTCAATACCGTAAACATAAAACAGCTGTTAGAACACATGTTAAAAAAAAAAAAAAAAAAAAAAAATCATACAAATAATTTTTAAGAATGCAGTTCTTTTTATGCCTTTTTATGGTTATTTTATTCCTCTTCATTGCAGAGAAACACTCTCTGTATTACATTTACACTGGTTTGTCCAAACCTGTGGATCTGCCGGGCATCTATGCATTCACTGCTATGGGTCTGCTAGACGACACACAGATCGACTATTACAATAGTAAAGAAAAGAGAAAGATTCCCACACAACACTGGATGAAAGAGAAAATGCAGGAGGATTACTGGGAAAAAGGCACTCAGTCGAGAAGGAGCAAAGAACAGTGGTTTTATGTCAATGTCAAGATTATGATGGACCGCATGAGACACAATACATCAGGTGAGGAACATTCATGCTGTTTAACCTGCTTATGTAGTTTTATTTTATGTTCAAGAAAGCTACCCCGCCCTCGCGCCTTATTCGAGCATCACGCAGAGCCCTCTCGAGCTCTCTGCATGACATAGACGGACACCGAGTGAGTTTTCAAATCTGCGTCACTCACCGGCGAAAGGAGGAAAGAGAGTGTTTTAGTCCCGCCGAGGCTGGACCAACCTCCATTTCTCACACATTTCCCAGTCCCCTCTTTAGATCGAGCGGCTGGAAATGTCAATATTGCAGCAAATGAGCCTGTTATAAAAACATGCACACCTGCAAACAAACGCAGACCAAAACATGACGCTCTCTTCTGTGCTCACGCTAAATGAAGCTTATGTCATTTCCCCCTGTGGCTCAATGGTGAAATCTAAGGCTTTCGCACCAGAGACCCGTGTTCGAATCCAGTTTCTGGCGGCAGATACAAATTATGCTGCTCTCTTCTTTGAGCTCGTGGCCAGCTTTCTTAGGCCGTGTGTCCACCAAAGCATTTTTTTCACGCGGCTGGCGTGTTTTTTCAATTGTTTTCAATGGGTGTGCCGCGTTTTTAAAACGCCATGAGCGTAGCGCAGTGCTGAGCATTTTTTTCATGCTGAAGCGCTTGAGCGCTCTGCGTTTTTTACAGGTCGCCGAGAGTTGAAGAATGTTCAACTTTAGGTAAAACGCAACGCTCATCACTGTCACTTTTTACCCAACTGTCCAATCACAGTGGAGGAGGGGCGGGACTAAGACCACACCGACCAACCGCAACATTCTGCTTGTACAACGTCAACAGATGACAACAACAAGCATAATTATTTAAAACAAGAGCCAGAGAAAATACATTACATTGTATCGACATTTTAATATAGAATCAACACAGAAACAAAATATGTGTGAAATGAGATACTAGTAACCCTTTCACGGATATTCCGTACCATAACAAGCAAATGTCTCAACTGAAAAAAACGCAACGCTGGCAAAACACTCTCAAGCGCTCACAGCTTTGGTGGACACACGGCCTTACGTACAGAAAGCGAACCCGCCCCTCGCGCCCTCCCGTTCACATGGCGGGGCTTGAGTATTTATGAGCGTTTAAACATATGAGCCCACGCCGGCCCTGCCCCCGCGTGACTCACTTTTTACAGAGACAGACTTTATTCTCCTGTGCTTATTATTCACACTCCTTCTGTGGCCCAGTGGTGGAATCTGAGACTTTCCAGAGACCCGAGTTCGAATCTCGGCTGCGCTGAATCTGTTCACCAAAGTGAACGAGCTCATGCTGGCCCCGCCCCCGCGTGAATCACTCTCATTGGCAGCGTCCGAAGACAGGGTTGTTGGCCTCAACTTTGACCCCGCCTCCCATGTAATCCCGCAATATATGCTCCCCTGCAAACATAAGCTATTCCCCAGTCCCCTCTTCTCAGGTGGCTGGAAATGTCGATGTTGCAGTCAATGGGCCTGTTATAAAACACGCTCACCTACAAACAGACGCCGGTTTTACAGTGAAGCAAATAAAGCACAAAAAGAGCTCTTTTCTGTCTGTGTCATATGTAGGTTACGTGCCCACTACAAAGTATACACCCCTACACACAAGCACTTTTCACGTTTCAATCTTTCCCCGGGCTCAGGCTGGAAGTTTAATAAACGTAGTGCGTGTGCCTACTGTGATGTATGCACCCCTACACACAAACACTGTTTCCACAGTCTCAAACTTTCCCCCAGCTCACGCTGGAAGTTTAATAAAGGTAGAGCTTGTGCCTGCTTTTCAACATGCACACAATACACACAAATACACACAAACACTGCTAACACTGTAATAACTCCACCCCCCCACCCCCCCACCCCCAGCCAGCGTGGGAGAGACAATAAATGTAGATTGTGTGCCCACTGTAAAGTACAAACCTGTACACATAAAAACTGTTCCTACATCAGTTTTCCCTCTAGCTCACGCTGGAGATGTGATAACGGGTGTGCCCTCTGTAAGCGCGCGCCCCCGCTCATGAGCGCTGTTCACACGGCATTAAAAGCTCAAGACGGCCGTACGACCGGGTCCCTATCTCACAGCGGCCCGTCTCCAGCCTTTATTCAACCCCTAGCTATACGGGCCAAGGCCTGGTAGGCTATCCCCGGTATATAAGAATGGGCGTTGACCATAATAAAACGAGGCTACTCGCTACAGTTTGCTCGCAGACCCCCTCGCTTTTCAGCCTTGGTTGAAACGAGAATGAGAAAGGACATTGCACACGTTCTTCGCACCAATGTACTCAAACTGTTGGAAAAAGGGGCTGTCAAAGCCCTGGCTCCCTGGAAAGCTATCGACTGGTACCAGTCTGGCGTGAGTTTGGGTGTGGTTTTGGGAGAAAAGTGATCTCGACAGACACCTGCAACCTAGCTGGGGAGCCCTCTACGAGGGCAGGCCCGTCTCTGGCCTTTGGCTCGGAGAAGCGCCTACACATAAACTGTCTAGAGATGAGAGCGGTTGCTCTATCACTGAAAGCCTTTCTCCCATATTTGAAAGGCTACCACGTCCTGGTCCGAACGGACAACATGGCAGTGGTGTCTTGCGTAAATCGCCAGGGCAGCCTCAGGTCGAACAACCTGCACGCCATGGCCAGGAGTCTCATTCTATGGACTCAGCACAAGCTGCACTCGCTGAAAGCAGCGCATGTGCCAGGCATTCTGAACCAGGGTGCGGATATGCTGTCCAGAGACAACGTTCCCCCAGGGGAATGGTCTCTCCACCCTCTAACGGTTCAGCTAATATGGAGCATCTTCGGCGAGGCAGAGGTCGACCTCTTCGCCTCAGAAGACAACGCTCATTGCCGAATGTTTTTCTCAAAGAACAGGGTCGTGTTTCCCTACGAATGGCCGAGCTGCCCTCTATATGCATTTCCTCCGTTCACAATGCTATCACAGGTCATTGAACGGATCAGGGAAAGCAAGTGTGCAGTGCTACTAATAGCCCCTTCTCTGGAAGACCCAGTTATGGTTCTCCCAGTTGACACAACTGCTGAAAACAGCCCCATGGCCAATTCCGCTGAGGAGAGATCTCCTCACGCAGGTGAACGGGAAAATCTGGCATCATTGAAGCAAGAGCGCCCTCAACTAGGCGCCTCTACGCTCAGATATGAAGGGTGTTCTCTGGCTAGTGCGCTGCACGGAGCTTACTCTGTCCCGTCAGGGCTCTCAGTTTTATCTAGAGCGTTCTGCTTTTTGTGTGCTTTGGCGGCCGCACCAAGGGGCTTGCCGTTTCGAAGCAGAGATTATCGCGCTGGATAGTTGATGCTATAGCGCTGGCTTATGAATCTAAGGGCCTTCATTGCCCCTTAGGTATCAGAGCTAATTCCACGAGAGGCATGGCCTCGTCTTGGGCTTGGTAAGTGGAATACCCATTGAAGATATCTGTGCGGCGCCGGCTGGGCCTCACCGTCCACATTTATCAGGTTTTATAACCTAGTCCCTGCTTGCATTCAAGGGTACTTTCAATATGAAATGTGTAAGCACAAACCCCCCATAAAACTTGGGCCCGATACATATCCGGTCCTTTTTTTAACACGAACTATGGTTCCCATATATATACATATTGTATATGTCATTATTAGGGTTTGGCCCTAATTAGGGCCACTCCTTGTTTTTTCCCTTATGAAGCCCGTCACTGACCGGCTTATTGGGTTCATACTTTACTCTTTACGGGCTCAGGCATCTTGCCTCGCGCTAATATTAGAGCAAAGTTAAGCACGCACCGCGTTTTGAAGGGGGTTCCCATAGCATAAGCTACTTACGCAATAGGAGAGACCTCTCGAAAGGGAACGTCTCGGTTACAAACGTAACCTCGTTTTTTTTATTATTATTTAGTATTGAGTAACTCGCAGTGCTTGTGCTTTGATCAAGGGATCGCTTCAGTCGATTTTAACCTGAAGTCCCAGACAGACAATGGGCTCAATTTATAGCCTTTGGCCACGCCCATTCTGGCGGGCTCTGACACGTCAGGGCGCGAAGTGCCTGATTGGTTTACGCGTCTGAGCCGCCCCGTCATAGGTTCATGCAGTTGCCGCAGCACAGCCAATGACCACCGTTCATCTGTGTGCTGTGCAGCTGCACTGCGTTTTAAAATTTGGCTTCAATATTCTCGAGAAAAGGAGTTTTCCCATAATGTAAGCTACTTACGCAATACTCGTTCCCTCATCTCAGGGAACCGAGGTTACGTTAGTAACCGAGATGCTTTTCATGTTTCAGATCTTCATGTTCTTCAGTGGAGACACGGGTGTGAAGTTGAGCAGCAGGGACATGAAGTGACGTTTCTCAAAGGTGTTTCTGAGTACGGCTATGATGGAGAGGACTTCTTGTATTTTGATATTAAAGAGTCTCAATGGGTCGCCCCAGTTGACGCAGCTATACCACCAAGAGAAAGTGGGACAATATACCGATCCTAAACAATACACCAAAGACTACCTGGAGAAAGAGTGTGTGGACTGGCTCAACAAATTCAGAGAATATAGAGACGAGGAGCTCAGAAACGGATGTGAGTTTGGGTGTGTTCACACTGTTAGTCCAAATCTGATTATCCATGCATTCCGAATGTAATCTGATCTTAAATTATTCACTGTCCACAATGAGTATCTCTTCAGATTTGATTTGTGTGTCCATGCTGCTCTTTCGTTTTCCGGAATATCTGCATTGCTCTCTATGGAAATTATGTTGTGTTGGTAGGTATACGCAAAAAACAACAGCAACAGCATCAACATAGAGGGGTTTGCAATACAGATGTTGTCTTATTTAAAACATGACACAATGTGAGCTGGCGTGCAGGACTACTGTGTCTTCTGAGTCAGCGGTAGAAGGAGGACAGACTCAAATCATACCATCATTATATTGTAATGTTTTGCTCGCGCCTGCATTTAAAGGTGCAGAGTGTAATTTTAGCAGCATCTAGTGGTGAGGTTGCGAATTGCAACCAACCAAAGTTACGGTGGTGGATGTCGACAGGAAGTGATGTTGTCGTCTGAGACAGCAGAGAGTAGCCAGTTCAGCAATGAGGTTTCTTTACAAAGATAAATTAGGAAATTAGGGGTTTCACTTTATTTTGATGGTCCCTTTAACACATTCTGTTGTCTAGAAGTAACATTGCACCTACATGTCTACTAACTCTCATTAGAGTATTAGTAGAGTAGTAGACTGGTACACAGCAAAATCTCCAGTGTTAAATTAACACTCCTGGGAGTATATATGAGACCACACTTGTAGAGTGTAAAGTGTTAAAATACGAGTGTTAAATTAACACTCAAGAGTGTTAAAGTTAATGAGATAATTAAGTGATTAATTGAGTGAAGATTGATCATTATTGAAGACACCTGCAGTTAACAAGCAGAATCACTGAAGGAGAAAAGCACAAATTGTAAGCCACCGTTATGGTGATGGGTGTTGCTTTACTTGGGCTCTTGACCCTTATATGTTTCTTTAGAGTTAGTTTGGCTGACTCACCCCTCAAAGTTTACTCTCGGAAATATACTTTTACATCAACAAAACTGATACTTGCTGTGTCACATTTCATAGTAAACTTTAAATGTTCAGTCCTAGAATTTAGATAATTCAAAACACAAACAATTCAGCAGGTGTAGATTTCGTTATCATAAAAACATCATCAATGTACAAAATTGCAATAAAGCAAATATATTATAAATATATTATAAAGCAAAATCTTGGAGAAAAGAAAGGATTCAATCCATTTAGAATAAAATATTTTTTAAAAACTCCCATATACAAGCAGGCATAATTTGCTGCCATTTTACGTCCCATAGCTGATCCACTAGGTTCGCATCAACCGTTATTTGTTTTAAAAACTGTTCCATCGCCCATAAGCCGTCCGTATAGGGGATATTACTGTACATTTACATTTATGTATTTTGGCAGACGCTTTTATCCAAAGCGACTTACATTACATTTCAAGGTACACATTTACATTATTATCAGTTCTTGCTTTCCCTGGGAATCGAACCCATGACCTTGGCGTTGCAAGCGCCAATGTTCTACTGTTTGAGCAACAGGAAGGCGGTCTATATAATATTAGTGGGTCTATATAAACTCTGAACATCAAACATGTCGAGAAGAACATCCCGATGTTTCCATCGTTCTAACGAACATTCACAAAAAGCATCGCAAAGTTGTGTAGTTGGAACGACAGCTCTCGACCTGTGGTTAGAAGCATAGTTTATAGTTTGCATGACATGTGGACTTAATAAATCCTAATCTTGAGCAAAATAAGCAAGCTGACATTCAGTAGCCTACAACCTGTGTCTTTTATTTAGAATACATACAAATGTCATTTACGTCTTTTAGTTTGTCAAGAGATTTAAAGCACCGTTTTTGAAGAGAACTTTGTGATGCTTTTTGCGAATGTTCGTTAGAACGACGGGTTCATGAAACACTGACTCGGGAAAAACTATGCTGATAACGACGGAACTTGCGAACATATTTGGCTAACAATGCATTTGGGAAACGCACTCCAGGTTGGGTAAAAAACAACCCAATCACTGGGTTTGTCCATATTTAACCCAGCCTGCACTGTAAAAAAAAATCCTAATTTTACAGAAAATAACTGTGATTTTTTGACGATCATTTTCTTTAATTTTAAATTGTACTCAAAACACTGTAAAAATACAATATATTAACATGTGCCTCAGTTTGTGGAAAACTAATGGTGTACTTTAAATCATCATGTGCTTTTTTTTTTTTTACCACTTGTGTTATTGTGGTGGTTATCCGTATATTACAAAGATATAAAGCAGACTTTAATTCTTTTGTGAAATTGAATGATAACGTTTATCATTTTATGAAATGTAAGGGTTGTCCCGTGAAAACTAAAAGGTTCTTACTGTATTTTTTATGGTACTGGGAACCACAGCTGATATTTTTTTTTTTTTACCACACATTTAAATCCTGCTGAAGGTTTTTTTATTTTTTTTTTTTAATTTTTTTTAAGTAAGGTTGCTACCATATTTTTTACGGTAAAATACTGGCAACCAAGCTAACGTTTTTTACCGTAAATTTCACATTTTTTTTTTTACATTGTGTTTTTTTGCCCGTAAATTTAAATCCCGTAAAACATAAAAGGTTGCTACCTTATTTTTTACGGTAAAATACTGGCAACCACAGCTGCCGGTTTTTTACCGTAAATTTCACGGGGTTTTTTAACAGTGAGGAGTGATCAGAAAATCAACATTAAGAAATTTAAACTCATTTTTTGCTAAGTTCTCCATTTTCAAAATGCTGTAACAACTTAGAATGGATATATTCTTTTCAATTCGTTAAGGTCAGCATTAACATTCATAAAAGACATGCACGTTTATGATTGTTTAAATTATAAAGTAAAAGAGATTACATTCAAAATGTTACATGGTATATATCCAGCTTACAGCGTGTTAGAGAGATTTCATGTAGATATTGATTATTCCTGTGATTATTAATAATAAATGTAATAAATGTTTACTGTTTAATCATTATTTATTAAATGTATTAATAAACGTTATCTATTAATCTATTAAACTATTTTAATAAATGTTATTTTTGAACCAATTTTGGGTTCATTTTAAGCAAGCAATATAGTTATTTTTAACCAATAGTTGAGCCAATTGCTGGGTTTGTCCATATTTAACCCAGCTTGGGTTATTTTAACCCAGCATTTTTATATACACGTGTATTCATCCAAAGAACATCATAATCATTTAAAATTTTCCTACAATGACTACATCACTTGCTCTGAAATATTGTCACTAAAAAAGACTATTGACTTTATACTTGAATATATGTATTTTTCATTAATAAATGAGTGTTCTGTACACTCTGGTATTTTTCTGTATATTTCTATATACTATCTTGTTCTGTTTTTTAAAAAAAGCCAAAATGATGACTTAAAAGTTGAAATTATATTTGTAATATATTTAATCATAATTTTGATGTAGTATGTCATAATTTTGATGTAGTATCTTATAATTATGATTTTTTTTATAATTTAGAGTAATAATTTAGTAAGTCAAATAATGTAATACAAAATTTCTTTCAGGATCAGTTGTCAGTAAAATGTACACAGTTACACAAAAACTTCCCAGCCCCTGGGTAAAAGTAATACACACTAATCAAATTAAAGGATCCAACAAGCTGAATCTAAAATAATAAAAATAATAATTTCCTAAAAATAATTTTTAAGAGTGCATTTCTTTTATGCCTTTTTATGGGTATGTTATTCCTCTTCATTGCAGAGAAACACTCTCTGTATTACATTTACACTGGTTTGTCCAAACCTGTGGATCAGCCGGGCATCTATGTATTCACTGCTATGGGTCTGCTAGACGACACACAGATCGACTATTACAATAGTAAAGAAAAGAGAAAGATTCCCAAACAGCACTGGATGAAAGAGAAAATGCAGGAGGATTACTGGGAAAGAGGCACTTGGTCGAGAAAGAGCAAAGAACAGTGGTTTTATGTCAATGTCAAGATTCTGATGGACCGCATGAGACACAATACATCAGGTGAGGAACATTCATGCGGTTTAATCTGCATATACCTAAATTAATTACTCATAATTATTATTTTGTATTATTGTTACAAACATTTTGCTTCATCTCCATTTCAGATCTTCATGTTCTTCAGTGGAGAGTTGGATGTGAAGTTGAGCAGCAGGGAGATGAAGTGAAGTTTTCCCACGGCATTTATGAGTTCAGTTATGATGGAGAAAACTTCTTGTCTTTTGATGATAAAGAGTCTCAATGGGTCGCCCCAGTGACGCAGCTCTACCAACCAAGAGAAAGTGGGACAGTGTGCCGAGCCTAAACCAATACACCAAAGACTGCCTGGAGAAAGAGTGTGTGGCCTGGCTCAACAAATTAAGAGGATATGGAGACGAGGAGCTCAGAAACGGATGTGAGTTTGGATGTGTTCACACTGTCAGTCCAAATCTGATTATCCGTGCATCCGAATGTAATCTGATCTTAAATTATTCATTGTCCACAATGAGTATCTCTTCAGATTTGATTTGTGTGTCCATGCCGCTTTTTCATTTTCCGGAATATCTGCTTTGCGCTCTATGGAAATTACGTTGTGTTGGTGGATATACGCAAAAAACAACAGCAGCAACACAGAGAGGTTTGCACTTGCAATACAGATGTTGTCTTATTTAAAACATGACTCGATGTGATCTAGCGTGCAGGACTACTGCGTCTTCTGAGTCAGCGGTAGAAGGAGGACAGACTCAAAACATACCATCATTATATTGTAATGTTTTGCTCGCGGCTGCACTTAAAGGTGCAGTGTGTAATTTTAGCGGCATCTAGTGGTGAGGTTGCGGATTGCAACCAACAGAAGTTACGGTCCTGTGTTTCCAGCTCCTCCAGGTGTGCATTTGTTTGTAATAAGGTCTATCAGGGACAGATCCAAGCTGAAACTGACCTGTCTGGCCACCGGCTTCCACCCCAAAGATGTGATGATGACCATTAGGAAAGATAACACATCTCTGCCTGATGATCAGATTGAATCCTCAGGAATCAGACCAAACCATGATGGATCCTATCAGCTGAGGAAGAGTGTGGAGATCAAGAAGGAGGAAAAAGATCAATATGATTGTCTTGTGTCTCACAGTTCCTTCAAAGAACCAATTATCGAAAAACTAGGTAGGCAAACTGCAAGCATTCAGTTATTATAAACATTGCAATGCCTTTTTCATACATTATTTAGAATTCAAATATTCAGATATTGTTTCAGCTTTATTCATGTCTGAGAATAGCACTGCACTGCCACTACACACTTCCTTTTATCATGGTTTTCTAGCTGCCGAATCACTGAATGCCTATACAGAGAATGCTGAAGAACCTTTGCCTGAGCAAGAGTCTGATGGTATGTCTTCACTACGTTTTTTAATAGCTTTGTTAATTATCAGGCAAATTTCCAATAGATTAGCACTGTAGATTTGACGTTTCACTGTTTCTCCAACAGGACAAGGGAGTTCTGCTGAAACATCACACAGCAGCACGACTGTTTCCATATTTTATCTTTCTCTCATATTTCATATTTCATCTGGATATTTTGAAGCACTTTCCTTGAGAAACGGACACAATTTTCCAGACTCAAACTGAATGTTATGAATGAAATTTAGTCATTAAAAAAAAAAATTATTCATCAAACATGTGAGTTTGTTTTTCTGACTTGCACAGAGTCAGAGACCCGCGTGTTTCCATTGTAAAATAAAAATACCATCAATATTTTCAAAAATAAAACCAAGTACATTTTGACAGACAATTATGCACAGTAACATATGAATAGCTGTCTCTTGACAAACATTGCAAAACAAAATTTGACATCTATAACTTTTTAAATTGAAGAAGATAATGTTTAGCAGGTTATATAGTATGAATAAGTCTAAAAAATACTTCTCTAACCTCATCTGTTATGAAAAAATTATTAGACAAAAGTAAATTTTTCTTCCAGTGACATCATCCACAAATTGACTCCATAACATGTGGTGATGTAAGAGTGTTGTTTTGGAACATGTCTATTTTTAAGAAGTTATTACTGCGAAAAGCATATTTCACAAACGCAGGTTTTGGGCGAAGAGGAGGGAGATTCAAACAATCCAGTCTCCTTTTGTTGTTTAAACAGCATGCACACACACACACACACACATACACACACACACACACACACACACCTGCAGGGACTGCACTAAAGTCCTGTACAAACTCCTCCATTGGTATGAACACACAGGAAAGTTTTTTTTCCTTGAAATAAAGTTGGCTGAAAGTCACATTAGAAGACGTTAGAATTTCACACAAGCAAACAAGATTTTGTAATAAATAAATACATAAAATAAATAATCCTGAAGGTGAAATTAATAGACACGTCACACATAAGTATATTGGATGTAGACCATTTGTATATATTTATATGTGCACTCCAAACGTAGGAAGGACAACTTAGTGAGAAACACACTAGATAGTCGAGGTAAAATGTCTAACATCATAAGAGAACTTACAAAATGTCAGAACTGCTTTCACTTTCACTTTGAATCGTGTGCCGCTGTTTGTCTCCTGCAGGAGGCGCTGTGACTCCATCAGAAACACCAG
Source organism: Leuciscus waleckii (assembly GCA_900092035.1). Lineage (NCBI taxonomy): Eukaryota > Metazoa > Chordata > Actinopteri > Cypriniformes > Leuciscidae > Leuciscus > Leuciscus waleckii. The sequence continues at coordinate 29,925,270 of FLSR01004888.1, read as the reverse complement.
AAAAAAAAAAGGCTTGTGACACACACACACACACACACACACACACACACACACACACCTACCCGCAGGGACTGCACTAGAGTCCTTTACAAACTCCTCCAGTGGTATGAACACACAGGAAAGTATTTTTTCCTTTAAATAAAGTGTGCTGAATGTCACATTAGAAGATGTTAGAATATCACACAATCATGCCCCCACATTAATAGACACTTATGTGTCTATTAATGTGAAATTAATAGACACATAAGAATATTGGATGAAGACCATTTGCATATACAAAAAGTAGGAAGTACAACTTGGTGAGAAACACACTAGAGAATCGAGGTGAACTGTCTAACATCATAAGAGAACTTACAAAATATCAGAACTGCTTTCACTTTCACTTTGAATCGTGTGCCGCTGTTTGTCTCCTGAAGGAGGCGTTGTGACTCCATCAGAAACAACAGGAAAAAATGGCTTTTCAAATCCGCAGTGATGAAATGTTTTAGCTCAACAACATTAATCAGGAGTTAACAATATTTTGTGTAAGGACGATATTTAAACCAGTTGATCACTGACACAGCAGCAGCTGTTATAACTGATCTCAGAGCAGCTGCTGTCTGGGCGACAGGAGGAATGCTGCACATGCGCAGTTTCTGCAGGCTTTTGTGTGTTGACATTAACGTGGAGCGCCGCTTAGAGTTACAACAATGTAACGGAATGATGAGTAAACTATATTCAGTGAATTTCAATGAAGAAAAACATTTCCCCCCGCCCCCCCACACACACACACACAAACAACATAAAATCTCAAACCCGTCACTGGCTGTATGAGACTCACTGTAAAAATAAAAAGTGCCTGCAGGAAGCGCCTGGGAGGCGTTCTTCACTTTGCCACACCGGCGGAACCGTCTGTAGATCCTCTAGGCCTCCAGGTGATTCAAAAGGGGCGGTTCTCTGAGGAACCACACAGGTTTTCCGAGAAACTCCATGATGACAACGATTGTAATGAATGATCTGATAGCCACACATTTTTCCAGGCTTAATATTTATGTAAGGAATAATTGACTCCAGGTCACATGATACATTACATAATTTCCCTTTAATTTGATTGGTTCTTCATATGCAAACCCTTCTGTTTCAAGAAGCGAACACTCTTGATTACTTCATTGTTAAAGGGTAACTAAACCCCTGGTCAGAGCCTGACTCCAGTTAATTGACTTCATTGTTAAACACAAGGGTCTTTATTACTGACACACTTAAAAGATCAAACCCTCTCTAGTGGCTAACTCACTGGCAACTAACAGGGCCTAATGGTAAGAGCTGACACTAACTAAACTTCAAACTTGATTGCTCAGTCTGTGCCAGAGTCTGCTCCACTGAGCAACATCACCAGGGAGAAAGAGAGAGGAAATGGAACCTGAACTCTGAACCTAGCCAGTGCGTCTCCCCCCAGATATGTCTCCTCACCCGCCACCCAAGAGTAACCGTCCTATTCAGGGATTAGCTTGCGTTTGCAGCGGCGAAGGTTTGGCTGTTGGTTGCGGTCATGTTCAACTGCCTGCAGCACATTCTGCAGGTGCTGCTCCTTCCTTGCCACTGCGACGAAGTCGGATGTGAGCTTGATGCCACACTCGGCACAGTCATTGACCACGTTCATTGCATGTACATTGACCTCACTTTTTTTTTAAAGCAGCATTGGTCACCCATTCCTTCACATCGAGAGACATAAATTCTGGATCAATGTGCAGCTGGCGCATCCCTAACCAGCAATCCTTATTGGCGAGGTCAGCCAAGCTAATGGTTGGCAAGAGGGTGGGGAACTTTGGCTTGCCAAAGCCAGTGACAAAGCGCTGCTCAGGGATGTACATGGGGAGATCAGCGGGCTTGTGCTCCAAGTCATCATTGGGCACCTTGCTGCTGAAGAGAACCAGGGGTAGCATCTCACCTGTCAGGTACCAGCGATGCCTCTCCAGCGCCTTGATCGCTGATGCTGCAATGCCCTCATTTACAGCCTTGTATGATTGCAGGTGGTAGAGTGTCAGGTCATTCCAGGTAGCATCTACAGCTTTCTCGCAGGTCAACCACCACTTTGCATAGATGTGTGTAATGAAAATGGCAAATTCCAGAATCTTCGGCACCTGCTGCCTTGTGGTGATTGTGCCCTGGAGAAGCAACGTGATGTGCTGCTCCATCAAAGCCAGCTTGAGAGTATAGAGCAGCTTGGCCATCCATCGTGCCTTGTGGAGCGCTCCCGGTCGTTGGAAGGTCATTGCAGTCTGCTCTTCACCATCTGCATCCAGAAACACAAGACACAGCTGCACAAACTCATGGTAGTCACCTCGCTTGTGGTCAGTGACTTCTTTTGCGCACCTGACAAGTTCAGCACGTAAATTGCCTAGGAGTGGTTGCTCGGTGTTGCCAGGAATGTAGCGAGACCATTGGCTGCTGGATTCTTTTGGTAACAGGTTCCATTTCTCTCAGACGTGTGAACAGGGGAACAAGGTCTGTGAAAACCTGGTTCAGGAGGACCTCACCAATGTGGTGCCGGCACCCAGACCAAAGCAGTGGTCGGCACCAGTGAGAGCTGTATGGCAATGCAGGCTGCTGTGAGATGTCCACTGTTTGACGCAGTGGTGTCAAATGCCATGTTGACAACCTGCTCAGCGCAGCACCAGTCCTGCAGCAACTTAGCAACTTAACTTAAATACCTATAAATATGACTTAATTGACTTATGATAAATAAGTATACAAAGACACAACTACAGATATGATAGTAATGTCTAATAATACATACCCGACACAGAAAGATCACCTCAAACAGAAAGATCACCTCAGTTTTCTTGATCTGTAGTATTGTTTACCTCAGATCTCCATGGCGACCATTGAGCACTGTTAACCACTTAATCCAACAAAAACAGATGTGCAGTGACACCCCTAAATCATCATGTACTAGAAAAATATTTTGCATGTGTTGTTTCTACATATATTGGAACATTTTTAGCACCCAGCCATATCAAAATTCAAGAATTGTGTTTTTTGATGCACCCTAATGTCGGCGCATTTCAATGTTAGGGGACCCGCGGTGTGTGTAGAGAGAAATGGCTCATTCTAAGGTAATACAAACATAACGGTTCAAGGTCTTTATACACCACTGAAAACATAGTTATGTATATGATATTGCATTTGCCAACAGATCCTCCTTAATATTACACAATGCACCTTTAACTGCAACAACCTTGTTTCTGCAGCAACTTTAAGCATGTTTCTTATAGCAACGTCTGACGTTTTAATGTGATTTCTTTTATTTTTGCCGTTCACACATGCCAAATGTGTTCGGATTCCAATCGGATATGCACAACAATCATATTTGAACTGACAGACTGAATGAGGCTTAAATTTGTATTTGTTTATTATCTGCAGGTTTCATATAGAGATGAAACTGATTGATGAACTGATTCCTGGGTTTTCAGCTCCTCCAGGTGTGCATTTGTTTGTAATAAGGTCTATCAGGGACAGATCCAAGCTGAAACTGACCTGTCTGGCCACCGGCTTCCACCCCAAAGATGTGATGATGACCATTAGGAAAGATAACACATCTCTGCCTGACGATCAGATTGAATCCTCAGGAATCAGACCAAACCATGATGGATCCTATCAGCTGAGGAAGAGTGTGGAGATCAAGAAGGAGGACAAAGATCAATATGATTGTCTTGTGTCTCACAGTTCCTTCAAAGAACCAATTATCGAAAAACTAGGTAGGCAAACTGCAAGCATTCAATTATTATATACATTGCAATGCCTTTTTCATACATTATCTAGAATTCAAATATTCAGATATTGTTTCAGCTTTATTCATGTCTGAGAATAGCACTGCACTGCCACTACACACTTCCTTTTATCATGGTTTTCTAGCAGCCGAATCACTGAATGCCTATACAGCGAATGCTGAAGAACCTTTGCCTGAGCAAGAGTCTGATGGTATGTCTTCACTACGTTTTTTAAAAGCTTTGTTATTTATCAGGCAAATTTCCAATAGATGTAGATCCATGTAGATTTGACGTTTCACTGTTTCTCCAACAGGACACGTGAGTTCTGCTGAAACATCACACAGCAGCACGACTGTTTCCATGTTTTATCTCTCTCTCATATTTCATTTGATCTGGGTATTTTGAAGCACTTTCCTCGAGAAACTGACACGATTTTCCAGACTCAAACTGAATGCTATGAATGAAATTCAATCATTAAAAAAATGTAATTAATCAAACGTGTGAGTTTGTCTTTCTGACTTGCATAGAGACCCACAGTGTGTTTCCATTGTAAAGTAGAATTTCCATCAATATTTTCAATAATAAAATCAAGTACATTTTGCCAGACATTTATGCACAGTAACATATGAATAGCTGTCTCTTGACAAACATTGCAAAAGCTAAATTTGACATCTATATCTTTTTAAATTGAAGAAGATAATGTTTAGCATGTTATATTCTATGAATAAGTCTAAAAATACTTCTCTAACCTCATTTCTTATGAAATAATGATTAGACAAAAGTAATTTTTTCTTCCAGTGACATCATCAACAAATTGACTGCATGATAATAACATATGGTGGTGTAAGAGTGTTGTTTTGGAACATGTCTATTTTTAAGCAAGTTATTGTTGCGAAAAGCATATTTCACAAACGCAGGTTTTGGGCGAAGAGGAGGGAGATTCAAACACACACAAACACACACACACACACACACACACACACACACACACACACACACACACACACACACACACACACACACACCTGCAGGGATTGCACTAAAGTCTTTTACAAACTCCTCCAGTGGTATGAACACACATGAAAGTGTTTTTTCCTTGAAATAAAGTTGGCTGAATGTCACATTAGAAGACGTTAGAATATCACACATGTAAAAAAAAATGTTGTAATAAAAAATATATAAAATAAATAAAAATTCCACGCTGAAGGTGAAATTAATAGACACGTCACACATAAGTATATTGGATGAAGACTATTTGCATATACATATATGTGCACTCCAAATGTAGGAAGGACAACTTGGTGAGAAACACACTAGATAGTCGAGGTGAAATGTCTAACATCATAAGAGAACTTACAAAATGTCAGAACTGCTTTCACTTTCACTTTGAATCGTGTGCCGCTGTTTGTCTCCTGAAGGAGGCGTTGTGACTCCATCAGAAACAACAGGAAAAAATGGCTTTTCAAATCCGCAGTGATGAAATGTTTTAGCTCAACAACATTAATCAGGAGTTAACAATATTTTGTGTAAGGACGATATTTAAACCAGTTGATCACTGACACAGCAGCAGCTGTTATAACTGATCTCAGAGCAGCTGCGGTCTGGACGACAGGAGGAATGCTGCACATGCGCAGTTTCTGCAGGCTTTTGTGCGTTGTTGTTGAGTGCAGCTTAGAGGTGCAACAATGTAACGTAATGATGAGGAAACGATATTCAGTGAATAATGAACAAACCCCAATCAATCCCCAGTGTTAAATTAACACTCCTCTTTGTTCATATGTGTCCACACTACAGGGTGTTAAAATCAACACTGAAGCAGTGTTGAAGTTAATGAGATAATTAAGTGATTAATTAAGTTAGTGGTGCTTACTGAAGGAAAGAGAAACAAGAAGAACAGAAAAAAGAGAAACACAAGAACTAACAGCTTTTCAGCTTTACAACAACAGAACTTTACAGCATTACTGTAGTATTTTATAGTAATATTAAATTATATTCTATAATGGTCTAAAGAAAGCAAAAAATAACAATGTTTTCTTTCTTTGGCTTTCAGGTTTTACCAGTTATGATAAGACTTTAATTGTAATGACTATTATAACTGCATGTATGCATAACAATCACATTTTGCTTTTAACATGCACATTAACAACTATGTTGCGTTAAATATGAATATTCTTCCGTCATTATATTTTGGAATTGACTAAATGAATTTTTGAATCTATATAAATGTTTGTAATGTCTCATAAGGTTTGCATTTAATAAATGGAGATTTGGAACGATGTGACATTTACTGAAGCACACAGTTTCCATGAGTCTTATTGGAATGTCTTTCTTTCAATTTCTTGAGTTCTGCAGCATGAATCTCTTCAATCTCTTTGTATCTTCTCCTGATCTCCTCCATCTTCTGATTGCATTACTCCATTGCCTTATAACGCTCAAGCAAAAGTTTATGTGCATCCATATATTTTTGGTTTAATTTCTTTGTGCCAGTCTGATCACCTGGTTGCAAGGATTTTTCCTCCCTGAACTTGGCAGTGTTTTTGCTGATCTTCTGATCTGTGACTGTATGTTGTTTTGCGTTTTCTTTATTTTTCTCTTCTTGCCTTGTGGTTTCCTTTTCCATCATCCTTTCATTTTCCCTTGGCTTTGTGTCTTTTGATATAAATCATCTAAACAATCTCGATTTTTTCTTGTGTTTCTTTTTATCTTGATCAGATTCTCCTCCTGTTTCTTCTTGTGGTTCAGTTTTTTTTCACCAGATATTCTTCATACTCATTCGTAATTCCCTCAACATCACCTTGATCTTGTGTTTGCTCATTATCTGTTGTGACTCTGTGCTCTGTAATTTTTCCAGTCTGATATTTTCCTAACAGTGTGTTCTCTCCCTCCAAAAAGACATTCTCTAACTTTTCCTTTTTTCTCCTTTAGTTTGTCTTGAATTTCTTTGATTTTAGACTCATATTTGGCTTTAATGGCCTCTATCTCTTGTCTGACCTCCTCCTCTCTCTCTCTATTGATCTGCATGAGTCTGAATGCTCTCTCGGCCTCCTGAAACATTTTGTCGTTGTAGAATGTTTGTTTATTATTCCACAGCATCTTATCAATCTTCTTTAACAGATTCACAGCCTGAGCAGAATCCTTCTGTTTATTATTTAACACATGAAATCTTCCTCCACAGTCATTTATCAGTTTCTGGACTTGTGGATCTCCTTCTTTCAAGTAATCTTCAATACTTTCATCTAGATTGTCTCCTCGTGTGAACAGCACCATAGTGTAGGTCTCTGCTTTCTGTCCGAAGGTCATCTTGATGAGCTGAAGTGTTTCTCTCTCTTCTTGTGTGATCGGGCCGGCAGCGATGACCACCAGAAACACGTGTGGTCCAGGAGCCGATAGTTCAACGCATCTCATGATCTCCTGCTGGATCTCTTCATTGCTGAGGCTTGTGTCGAAGAGTCCTGGTGTGTCCACAACACTCACAGGTCGTCCACAGGCGTCTCCTGTCTCGCTTTGGCAAGTCTTGGTAACAGACTTCATGCTGGCCTTTGATTGAAACACGTTGCGTCCCAGGATGGTGTTTCCGGTTGCACTCTTTCCCACTCCAGTTTTTCCAATCAGGACGATCCTCACACACTCTAAGCTCTTCTCAGTGCTTAATGTGGCTGTCAAATCACAAACACAAATGTGCTTAATACAATCATGGTAACCCTTTAGATTGCAGCAATGTACTGCATAATTAAAACAAATTTACAGCGTAACTTTTGGGAATTAAGAGTACCTATAAAGTACTTACACGTAAGTATAAGGGAACAATATGTAACGTTTTAGGAATAAAGGGGTAACAACCAGGAGAATTAACAAAAGTTTCTTTAAGTGTTTTAAAACTATGGGGTACTTGTTCTACTATTATGATCAACATCTTACATTTGGCAGCAATTAAGCGAGAACGTACACTGCAAAACCTTTTGTAATAATAGTGTACCAATACATAGAGGAAAAATTACAGGGTACATATCTGAGCATTAATATATATATATATATTAGGGCTGGGAATCGATTAAAAAAAATAACTAATTAATTGCACAATAGACCTTTCTCACAACTTCCGTATTTGCGACCGGAAATACGCAATCGTCGTGGTAATCTTCTTCCGAAGCGGGCAAAACAAATGGCGCAAGCAACGAGCAAGAGTTATTGTAGCGTACCGGGCTGTTTTTGTTATTCCCAAAAGCAGCCATATCTATCGGTTTCATTCCTTCCCTCAGTTCCCTGATGATGATGAAGTTCGACGGAAATGGATCCAGGCTATCCGGCGGGATGTTATTGATCCTGTGACGATCTTTTCTCCTTCTCATGTCACCAATCACTAACGCGCCATTGTGTGTGTGTGTGACGCTCCAGTCTTTAGCCTTTTTGCCTTTGATTTATGTATTATGAAGTAGCTCCCCCTCTTTGTTTTTGTTGTTGTTTTCTGCTTGGTTAATACTTTTTTGTATATTGACAACATTTGTATATTTATATGTTTTATGAATCATTTTCTGAGACAAGTTAATTTACTCAAGGCTACCAGGAAAGCTGTAAGTCAGTATTGCCAATAGGAACCTTCTACAAGATTTGGAGTTTGAAAACGTCTGTTTTTAAATGTTAAAAGTAATTTTAAATAGCCTAATACAAAATATAGTCTACGTTTAATGCAGTTGGTGGAATTGGCAGACGTTCCCTTAAGCATCATGCGCTGTGGAAACGCGTCAAAGCATTCTCGGTTATAAATATAATATGTAATATAATAATAAAATATATTACAAGGGAAAACAAATGTCCGGTGAATATCGAACCTGAAACTAACTTTACCGCGCTCAGCCCCCGTGAGTGCATTCACGCATTAGTAACCGCTGGCGTTCAGCGGGGAGGGGAGGCGTGAACCGGTGTAGATGACTAAATCAGACAGGAAAACCGTGAGAACATAACGTCGGGAAGCGTGTTTGTGAATGCGGAGCCAGGCGGTGATATTCAGTTTTGATATAATGAATAATGAGAATCATTGAATTTGCTTAGAATGATTTGATTTGATTTGATTTGAATCTATTTATTTATTAATTTATCTGAGGTGCCCACTTTAACCCCTGTATATATATATATATATATATATATATTCTACCAAATTGGTTCACAGTTGGAAGCATGTCAATTTATTTATTTATTTTTTTACAAATTTTGCTTGCAAATTGTATAATATCCAAGGAAAACATGTCTAGTAATCGTGCAGTTAATTCTCATACTGTATTTTCAGTTTTGGTTGTTTGCCGATCGTCTACCCACGCTTGCCCTAAGGTTTACTCTGTGTTATGCCCCTGCCATACCTGTTTGCTGTTTATTGACCCTGCCTGTATGATGACCATGTTTTGGAATAAAGCCTTGCATTTGGATCCGCACGTCTCACGTCTCACGTCTTGTTCGCCCCGTTACACATGTAGTGACCCGATTCACTGAGCTCATATAGAGTCTTATCTTTGATTACCTGAGTCATTAATTTTACATTACTGATTGTAGTAGCCCTATGATTCTACAGCATGTATCCATCAGTTTTGTGATAATCTGAAGATTTGAAAAACTTTGTGCACAATAAAGGTTTGAACTTCTGTATCTCTCAGACACACACAGACATCAAGAATCAGCGTATGAATCTCAACAACGGTGATGATAAAAGTGCAGTGCATCATGGGAGCCATCAATCAAAACTCATCAGCAATATCTCCCAGTATGCATTGCAGCATGAATAAATTATGCTGAATTGCCTTAGTGATTTCTTTATTATTATATCTGCTTTTATTTTTGCTGTTGTTTTTGTTGCAACTTTTTAGTTGCTTGTTTTGTGATGTTCAGAGTTGTATCTGATTATTTTGTTGAGATTCATACGCTGATTCTTGATGTCTGTGTTGGTCTAAATCATACAGTAGTTCAAAACCTTTGTTGTACAACATGTGTTTTTAAAGTTTTTCAGATTATCTGTTTATCACTGCTGGCTCACATGCGGTAGGGTCACAGAGTTATTATACTCAAAAACATGAAATATATTAGTATTAAACTTTCCTCATACAATGAAAGATGAGACGCTTTATGAGATCAGTGAATCAGCCCACTACATGACGATTATGTCATCACCAATAAATAGCCAACAATATATGATCACATTTTCTCTCTGATTTTCATGCCATAACGAATGTGTTTTATAAACACATAGTTAAAGCAGTCTGAGTAAATCTAAAGTTAGAAAGTCAAGGGTCAAGAGCACAACTAAAGCACACACTGATCTCCATAATGGGGACTTCAGACTTTATTATTTTCTATAAAACATCAACGTCTAAACCTCTGGTAATTCTCAATAATAACTTTTATGACACATTAGTTTATAATACAATATTTTTTAAATTACAGGCAACCACAACTGGCAGTTTTTTTATACATATATACCATGAACTGAAGTGTAATGCCATAAAACTTTTAATATTACTTCCGTATTTTTTATGGTAAAACACTTGCAACCAGCAGCCAGTTTTTTTACCGTAAGCTTTAGTTCAGTTCCGTAAAAACTAAAATATTTCTACCTTATTTTTTGCGGTAAAGTACTGGCAACCACAGCTGCCAGTTTTTTTACCGTAATCTTTAGCCCAGTGCCGTAAAACTTAAAATATTACTACCATATTTTTTTACGGTAAATCGCTTGCAACCAGCTACCAGTTTTTTAATGTAAACTTTAGTTAAATGCCGTAAAAAATAATTATTTATACCGTATTTTTTACAGTAAAGTACTGGCAACCACAGCTGCCAGGTTTTTTTTTCCATATATTTTAGTTCAGTGATGGAAAAATAAAAATTGCCACCGTATTTTTTATGGTAAGGTACGGTAAATGCAACGGTAACGTTTTTTTTTTTACAGTGTACTTCCAAAATCTGTAATCCGTACTGTAAAATTACATGACATGTCCCGTGAGAGCTATTACAGTTTTTCACTGTATATAGTAAGGGTATATACTGTTAAGTAATTAACATGTCTTTTCCGTTGCTTTTTTACAGTTTCTTACCGTTAAAATTATGAACCGTAATAAAAAATAAAAATGCCGTAAAATTTAAGTCCAAATTAAGGTTGCTTTCATATTTTTTAAGGTAAAATACTGGCAACCACAGCTGCCATTTTTTTACTGTAAATTTCAGTTTTTTTTTAAAGAGTTCTACACTGTGAAAAATGAGTTTTCAAAAATGTAAATAAAGATTATTGGAGTATATTTTACAAGAATATTTCAATAGTCAGAATTTCATGTTTAATTCAATGTTACTTGCCGTTTCTTTGTAATTATATGTGAAATTTGTTTCTACACCAAATGTATTTCAGTGTATGAAAAACCTGTCAGACAAAAAACTCCATCATGTGTAAAATGTAACAAACTGTGTTGTTGTTTTTTGTAATACTCACATCTTGATCGCACCACATTTCTGGGATTTTCGGACTTTCTGGCTGGCTGAAACCTCTGTATCAAGGGCTCTAAATATGACATACATTATGAAACAATTATAATGAATCAGTTTGCAATTTTTTTTGTCTTTTCCAATCAGTTAAGAGTTAATATGAATTTACACTTCACTTGCACCTAATTTCCATTTTTCTTGTGTAGTTGACAGAATCCAGCAAATTCATGGAGTTATTTTGGGTACAGATAATAAAAGATAATAAAAATGTATCACAAATATTAACTTTTGTATATGTTTTTTATATAATTTTCAGGTTGTTTATCCCTCTATCTATACATTTCAGATGAATTAGAGGTAAAGATTTACCATGATCCATCATACTTGATTTTGGGATATCTGTCTTTTTTCCTCAGGAACGGGCTTGGGTCTTCAGAAATCTTCAGGTGATGGCCTCCGTTTTCCTCCACCATCTTCTCAATGCTCTCCAGAAGTGTCTGCACCTGTGACTGGTCTCCATTACTCTGTAGATGATGGAGTGGTCGTCTGCAAGTTTGCAGAAGATACTTTACTGATTCATTGTCAGAGTCTTTAACGCTGACATACTCCATCTGCTTCTCATGCATGAAGACAACAATCACATATTCAGAGGCAACTGCACCAAAAATGATGTTAATGAGTTTGAAAGCATCTTTCTCCTGCTCTGTAGATGGACCAGACTCCAGGACTAGTAACAGGGCATGAGGTTCAGGACAAGACAGACGGAAGCATTTCTTCGGGTCTTGTTCTTCAGGAGAGAGAGCAGGATTGAGCAGGTTTGGAGTGTTGGTGATCACCAAATGTCTCTCCAGCACCATCCCATCATGCCTCTCAAACAAATGTGACTCAGAGAATAGTTTTCGTCCAAAGATTGTGTTCCCACAGGAGGCTTTAACATCTGCATTTGACCCCAGCAAAACTATTCTCAGCTCTTCTTTAATCACAGACACTGAAATTACATGAACAGGTTTTGTGTAAGCAGATAGTATAGCTGCACTGTAAAACTTTGACCTGTAAATGAATGGTACACTGTTGCCAGTAATTTACTGATAATCATACAGTTATTTACTGCATGTAATCTACTTTACAGTATGTTAACTGTTTCTCTTCAGTTGATGTCAATCTAAGGCTGTGTCTGAAGTCAGTTCTTGTGTTTCTCTTTCCTTCAGTGATTCTGCTTGTTAACAGCAGGTGTTCATAATTAATGCTCAATCATCAGTTAATTATCTCATTAACTTCAAGACTGCTTTACCTCTGTAGTGTGCACACATATGAACACTGAGCAGTGTTGATTTAACATGGGCGTTTTTCTGTGTACTATTACATAAATCTTACCTGTTTCATTTACATACGACTGACAAATATAAATCAATTCAGTTTATAATACAATTACATAAATCTTATCTGTTTCATTTAGATATGACTTAAAAATATGAATCACATTCAGATTATTGATTGGTTTATGTTAAAACTATGTTATCCAAATGCATGGAAATTTGTTATGCAATTCAAATACATAAATCTTATTTTTAGACAAAAAAGTTTTTTTTGAGTGTAGAGCTAACTCATTTCATTTGCAGAAACTGACTGCCTTACATTGGTAAAATGCCATTCAATTCATAAACTAATATTTACAATGTGCTAGTAATGTGAGCATATTATTACTCTGAACTTATTTCATTCCAGTCCACTAAAAAACTATTTGAATACACTGAATCAGCAACTACCAAATCACACTTGTTAAATAAAGCAACATGCAGCAAATCATTAATGTTTCTAGATCTTCTTCTTGACTGAAGCACAGGCTCTACTCTTCAGCACAATGGTGAACCACAAAACAAAATTTTACGGTAAAGTATAACTGATTTTTATTATTTTTTTACAGTTTAGTACTGTTAAAACACATTTCGTGGGTGTGTCTTTTTATTTTACACCTTTAACCCTTTCAACGGTACAGCTCAACTCGGCTCACTTTGTGGCGCTTTTCCACTGCACGCTTTAAATGATACCACCTCTGTTGAGGTTCCAAGCGTACCGTACCGATAGTAAAATGTGACGTGAAAACACTACAGATAACTGATTTGTCAGAGAAAATCGTCACTACAGCGTCATTGGATTTGCAACACGAGACACCAAACCTGCTAGATTTAAATAGTTATCAATAGCCACCGTAGTATTATTTGTTCACACAATTTTTATTAAACGACTTGCTTGAAAAAATAAATGGCTGAATCGTGGTGACTGGTCAGTAGACGAAGTGCAGACGTTCCTTTCGTTGGTAGCCGAGGAGTGGATATTGCGACCAGGAATGAAAAAGTTTTTTAGCAACTGTAACATGAGATAATTAAATTAATATGTAAGTGATGATTGAACATTAGTGTTAACAAGCAGATCCAAAATGTTAGTTTGACGTCACCATTAGATGAATGTTTGCTTTAGTTGAACTCTCGAACCTTGACTTTTTAACATCAGTGTTTTCTCTGGCTGCTTTAACTGTTTTTTTTTTCGCAACCCACATTTGTAATGGTCATATGATGACGATCACTGAAAGCTGATAGTTATGTATTGATGATAATATAATCATCATTTAGTCTTTTGATACACTGATCTCATCCAGTGTTTAATACCTTATCCAAAGTGTTACATTATTAACAGACTTACATTTTATATTATCTCCAAACAACAGCAAGATTTCCAACAGCAATCAGTTATAATATAATTGTTGATGTCTGCGTGTGTCTTACACGGGTGTGTTAAATGTTTTATGCACTATACAGTATGATTTCAATATCCTTCAAAATAACTGAATACTGCAATCAGATCTCATGCTGTAGAATCACAGAGATACTATTATCAACAAATTTAAATAATCAGAAAAGTCCAAGATGATTACGACATCATCACAACAGCCTAAAACACCTGCTCAACTTCCTCTTGGTTTTTTTTGCCATAACAAATGTGCTTTAAAAACACACCCTTACAGCAACAAGAGAAAAAGGTAATGTCAAAGAGTCAAGAGCCCAACTAAAGCAAACACTGATCACCATAATGGTGAAAACAAATGTTACATGAGTACATAATGAGTACAAATTTTCATTGAAACTTCAAAATCTAAATCTCTGTTAATTCTCAACAAGAACTTTTGTACATGTATGAAAGAAATAATGTTAAACTGGTTTGTAAACCGGCTGGAAGTAAGTTGTAGCTCTCGTGTTTCTGCAGGTGTCTTTTTTTTCTGTTCTGGTTTCTCTGTCTTTCAGTGATTCTGCTTGTTAACAGCAGAATGCTGCAGAAACACAGGCTTTGTGATGTGAAAATATTAATGGATCAACACAATTGTTAGATTCCTAAGACATCAGTGAAACAGGTTATTTCATGATGATTCTAAAACCATCACCAGGTAACCATCATCATTGATCTTGTTTACTTTAGCTTTCTTTGCTGCCGCAAATGTGTTTGACAAACACACACAGCTAAAAAAGACAAAATATATAATAAGAGTTAAGAGCCCAACTAATGGAAACACTGATCATTGTTATAGTGACTTCAAATGAAACACATTCGAGTTAAACCTCTGTTAATTCTCAATAAAACTTCTTTAGACGTCTGCCAGAAATAAAGTCAGTCTGGTTAGTAATAAGTGAAGCTGGTAATGCTGTTTGTGGAGTTGTTTAATCCTCCTCTGCTGAGATCTTCACAGATTTAATGTCTTCTTTTCTCTTCAGTTGAAGAGATTATTATAATAAGCGATTATTACTCTTCACTTATTAAGGCTGAAATGACTCCATATTTAAAGGGGTGGTAAAACACGATTTCATAGAACGCGGAAATCATCCGACCGTTTTTACAAGGAAGGACAGAGCAGTGTAGAATAATGGTTAAATATGTGAAAAATAATGCAAATTTTTAAAAACGAAGCATGAACACATGTTACAGTGCACCCCACAAACACAATCAAGCCTTCGAAAAAAGGCGTTTTACCACCCCTTTAATATTCACAGACCTTGTGGCTCAGATAAGGTCCAGTTCTGGTTTATTTCTTTGCTCTTGGCTGACATGTGGCATTGCTATGGCCTGCTTGTGGCCCAGATCTGGCAAACAGGAGAGGTCCGCCCAAGTGACATCATTCCATGCTACATGTGGGCCAGATCCGCATTCCATAAGTGCCAGATGTGAGCTGGATCTGGGCCGAAACAATGTTGCTATCTGGGTAACGTGACAGTTGTGACTACAATAATGCTGTTATGCATTATGCAAACAAAAAAAGTATATAATCCACAGATAAATTCTGGATGTAGTAAATAAGTCCATTCCCTGGACTCATTAACGTAAATTTGTTCTTATTTAAGGAAAAAAACATTATTAAAGGTGAGAGTTTTTGGATGAGAAACATTTTAAAACAAGATCTGTTCTTCTTATTATTATTTTATTGTCATGTAAAACTCACTGTTCGGGGGTGTACGTATGCTTCCTCTTCTGTGGAATAATTCAGAACTTCCCTGATATTCATCTGTTACAAAATAATAATCATTAAATTATTACTAAAAAAGAATGTTGCTTATATGTACAGAAATGTCTTGCAATAACATGAACTTTAAGTTATTTTATCCCTTAATACATACTATTTGGATTTTCAAATGCCTAATAATAATACTAATAATAATAAGTTTTATTTATATAGCACATTTCCAGGCCTCAAGGAGGCAACAATGATAGCAATGGACAATGATAACAAACAAAATAACAATACTGTATGCCGTTTCAAAGAACTGTATTATTTGAAAGACTTTACAAACCAAATGAACAGACTCACCAGGTTGTGTGGATGATCCTCTCCAGTCGGCCATCTTCACACAAACTTCTGATAGTGAAGCACTTCAGACAGTAAAAAACAAACTGTTACAGGCATCCTAGAATTAATACAAAGTGTGTTATATCAAAAGTTGTGTATTATTTCAACTGAAACTGGTGGTTAAACTCCAACCTTACCTGCATTGTTCATCGTTATATCACCAGCACCTTCATATTCTCAAACTCAAAGGTCAAATCTGATTGTCATGCTAATAAAACAACCATGTGACGCATGTTAAAGTTTTAGACACATATTTTACAGTTCACCAATAAAAAGTAAATACAATATTTGTTTAAAAACACATTTTGTCACACTTAGAAGATCTAAATTAATCTGAGATTATAAAAACAAGTGGTAAGATATGATCAAATGTATTACTAAAAAATAATAATAATAAAAAAAAAACATTTATGTTAGGAATGCCAATGAATCTAAATCAAATTTGATAATTTTGTGATGCTAAATTGTAGCTTGTGTCTGAAAAAATGAGTTTGATTCTCAGGGACTGAACTGACAAACTTAATGCAGTCACTTAAAAATGCTAAATGCAGAGCTACATGTAAACATTTTTATCAAGACATAATTCGTAAATTGTTTTATGACTTTTTGTTTTATTGGAGATTCATCAGGTAAAGTTCAAAGTGCTAAAAAAAACAGAGATGTAAAACAATAAAAACAATCCAGTTCGAAATGTAGTGCTAATAAAAACTCACTTACTGTAAGTAGAAAGTGTGCCCCTTTGACACATGGACTCTCCCAGTTACCCCTGTCATTCAGCGAGAAATGGACTATTCCAAACTTTCCACTGAAGTTTGCCAAGGGAGAGACAGGCCCTGTCCCAAATGGCAAACTCCGGACTTGTGGACTTCCTCAGAGTCCATACTTTGGTGACGTCATGTAGTGCAGACCTATAGGGCCCTTGGAGCGAGTCCACGAGGGCGCATTGAGAGGTATTTTACGGACAGACTCGATCGTCACGCCGGAAATAACTGTCTGGTTGTTTTTGGACAAGAGAAATCACAGTAGCTGTGTCCCAATTCAGGGGCTACATCCTCCGAAGGCCGCATTTGAAGGCCGATTGCGTCACAGCGGCGCGACGAAGGCTGTCCAAATTTGAAGGATCCTTCTAACGCCGGTTTCACACTGCACGCGTTAGCAGAACGTATTTTTTTTCGCCGCCCATGTTAACAGATTAGAGCATTCACACCGCACGCAGAGGCGGAGCGGCAGTCCGTAGCAGAGCAGAGCAGGAGCAGCAGTGTATTCAGAGCCCAGTCTATTTTTGATGCGCAGCTTACGCTTAATTAAAGTGACAATCCATTGATCATGGCCAAAATACACAGCAGTTTTACCCAAAAAGCGCATTGATGATATCTACTGTGTTTTAAACAGTCAATCTTATTTTATAAATAATTTCAATAAATCAAATTATTAATAAAATAAGCTTCTTGACAAGTCTTTTCTCTTAAATGTATTTGAAAACAAAATAAAGCAATGCCAACTTATCCATTATAGAGTACTCTGTCTGTACACAACCAGCGGTTCAGCCGCGCCTGATAAACGCTGCCAGTGTGAAAGCAAAACGCGCGTGTATGAGGTGCCCCTGTTAGGGAGGGGGGCGAGAGGGGCACCTCAGCTGATGAGGGCAGAAGGGCAGTGGCTCTAGCCACCGGGCCACCCCCCTGTGCACGGCCCTGTTAATAGCTGTATCCCGAGATTGTAGTCAATATTTTGTATATAAGGCAACATCCCCGGTCTCCTGGTTGGTAATGGAGTGATGAGGTCCTCTGCCTGCGGACTGATGTAACTGCAGACAATAGAATTGCTTAAGTAAATACATTTTAGATGGGAATTCGACTTTCTCTTTTCCTGCTAAGAGAAAAATGTATAACAACGCTAACGTGATGTATTTAATTAATCATTATCAAACATTTATCAGCTACTTTATGGAAACGGTAATTGCCTTTTGCATAATCAGCCAATATGGAAAAAATGACAAATCTTTTTTAAACAAAAAAAGCTTGTTCAATTGCACTAATAAAAAAATAATAAAAATAAAAAAATGCATTGCATTAATCAAAACTCATTCATGGCTCCCATCATGCATTGCTGCATGAATAAATAATGAGGTTAATTTTCTTGTTAATTTCCTTTATTCTTACTATTTTATTTTATTTCTGCTGTTTTTATGTGACTTTTTAGTCTCACATTAAAATTCAATAATCCATATTCACCTTTCATATTCCACTTCCAAAATGTTCATTCTGTTTAAAAATACAGCCTATCCCAGACAGGAACATAGTTTCAGGCCAGATCATCCAGCCCACATCTGGTACGTGTGGAATCCGCGTGTAACAGATGTGGGCCGGATCTGGGCCAAAACTCGTTGCAATTTTCAGTCCATTTTGAGCTGATAAAGACATAAAGCAGATGAAGACATAAAAGGTGTGTTTACATTTAAGTCTTCACAGTTAGTTTTGCACAGATTAAACGTTAAATCTGAAGTAGTAGACATATATTTCTCAGTTGTTTAGTTTCCTTAACTTTATATCGCGTCACTGTGCTGCACTCAGGATTCCCCTGCAGTCAGGACACTTAACGTAGAGTAATGGACTAATACAGTGATATAAAAGACCAAGCTCGCACCTTATTGGGAATGTAGACTATAGGCTACAGGCAAGCAGACTCAGAATATGAACATAACATGCAGAGTTTCATGCTAAGCGTTTCCCAGTGAAATACATAAAGTTGGCTTGACATTGAAGATGTTTGTCTTATCAGGTGTTCATCAGTGTCTGAATTCACTTTCATTCACTCTCTCAAGTGAATACCGATATTACCGATATTAGTGAACTAATGTAGGGAATAGTGAATAAGGGTATGGTGTGATTTGGAACACAGCGCTGTTAATTCACAGTATTTTCCTGTAGGCTACTTTATCGAAAATGACAAATGTTACCCAGAATGCATTGTTTTCTATGTTACTGTTTTAATGGAATGGTATTTACTGTCGAATTTTTACAGGTTTTAATGGAATGGTATGTTACTGTCAGAATTTTTACAGTTTTTTTTTTACAGCAAGGTTTTACAGTGTACTTTAACTTACGAGCTTGTCAAACTACAGTTTCAGAGTAGCTCCCCCAACACTGCATTTATCAAGTAATTGAATGTCTGCTATTGAAGCACACAAGGTTTTCCATGGTTCTTCGCCCAGATGTCAACGATTTCATCATTTCTGGCTTCAATTTTCTTGAGTTCTGCAGCATACATATCAGCTGTCTCTTTGTATCTCCTCATGGCCTCGTCCAACTTCTGTCTGCATTCTTCCATTTCTTTATAGTGCTGAAGCACTTTCTCTGTGTCTCTCTCCTCTTCTGATATTTTATGTAAATCC
The DNA here is from genome assembly GCA_900092035.1 of Leuciscus waleckii. Lineage (NCBI taxonomy): Eukaryota > Metazoa > Chordata > Actinopteri > Cypriniformes > Leuciscidae > Leuciscus > Leuciscus waleckii. The sequence continues at coordinate 29,905,778 of FLSR01004888.1, read as the reverse complement.
TCACTGATATGTTGATCTGTGACGGTATCTTTTATCTTTTCTGCATTTTCATCTCCACTTGCTGTTTTACTTTCTTCTGTCCTCCTTTCATTCTTTTCCCTTTTCTTCTTGCCCTTTTTTAATGAATTAATACCCCTCCATTTAACAATTGTCTTGTGATCTTTATCAGATTTTCTGCCAGTTTCTGTTCTCTGTTTGCCTAGATCTGTTTTTCCTGAAAGCTGATTTTCTTGCTTTTCAATCTGATAATCATCCGTTCCCTCAACATGTGACTCAGATTCAAATTGATCTTGCATTTGTTCAGTGTCTGTTGTTACTTCTCTCATTTGGCTTATCTGATATTTTCTCAAGAGTGTATTCTCTCTCTCCAGGAGCTGAAATTCTCGAACTTTTCCTTTTGCTTGTTCTTCCTCTAGTTTCTCTTTCATCTCTTTGATTTCAGACTCATGTTTGACTTTAATGGCCGCTATCTTTCGTCTGACCTCCTCCTCTCTCTCTCTATTGATCTGCATGAGTCTGAATGCTCTCTCGGCCTCCTGAAACATTTTGTCATTGTAGAATGTTTGTTTATTATTCCACATCATCTTATCAATCTTCTTTAACAGACTCACAACCTGAGCAGAATCCTTCTGTTTATTGTTGAATACATGAAATCTTCCTCCACAGTCATTTATCAGTTTCTGGACGTGTGGATCTCCTTCTTTAATGTAGTCTTCAATACTTTGATCTGCTATATTGTCTCCTCGTGTGAACAGCACCATAGTGTAGGTCTCTGCTTTCTGTCCGAAGGTCATCTTGATGAGCTGAAGTGTTTCTCTCTCTTCTTGTGTGATCGGGCCGACAGCGATGACCACCAGAAACACGTGTGGTCCAGGAGCCGATAGTTCAACGCATCTCATGATCTCCTGCTGGATCTCTTCATTGCTGAGGCTTGTGTCGAAGAGTCCTGGTGTGTCCACAACACTCACAGGTCGTCCACAGGCGTCGCCTGTCTCGCTTTGGCAAGTCTTGGTAACAGACTTCATGCTGGCCCTCGACTGAAACACGTTGCATCCCAGGATGGTGTTTCCAGTTGCACTCTTTCCCACTCCAGTTTTTCCGATCAGGACGATCCTCACACACTCCAAGCTTCTCTCAGAGCTGGCTGTGGCTGTGAATCACAAACACAAATGTCAAGATTCTTTAAACAAATATGAAGCGTGTCAATTTCTGCGCCGCCATATAGATCTTAACTAATCTTGATAGAGAAAAAAATATATCATCTATGAAAAGCCTGTCATAAATATTGATATTAATAAATACTCTAATAACTTGTATGTTATTTTGTGTAATACTCACATTTTGATCGCACTAATAGTCCGGAATTTTCTGACTTTGGCTGAAACCTCTGTGTCTTTGGTTCTAAAGATGAAGAACATTATTTACCAATCATAATCAACAATCAACAGTTACAAACTTATCAGCCCGGTATTAGCGCCGGTGAGTTGCGCTAATAATGCTCATATTTGAAAATAACAAATAACTGGACCAATAGAGTTAATAAAAGAAAATGTGAGGAAAATGTTCCACATCGCAAGTGCAGATTATGAAGATATAAACAAAACAAATCTCCATCAATCAACAGCTGTATTCAGTTTTCAGATCATACAGTGCAAATGCAAAAGAAAGAAATAACCATAGTGAGAAAAAATATATAAAATGTATTTGAATTTAATTTTTTATGCAAAGTATACTTCAAATACATTTCATGCAATAAATACATGCTGCAATTGTAATTTTAGTTAACTAAATTATTATTCACAGCAAAATCCCCAGAGTAACTCTGCTCAGAGAACATATGGTCTCACTCTACAGAGAGTTCAATTAAATCAGTGTTAAGGTTAATGTGATAATTAAGTGATTAATTAAGTGATGATTGAGTATTAGTGATGAACACCTGCTGTCAACAAGCAGAATCACTGAAGGAAAGAGGAACACAAGAACTACAACTGACTTTCAGCCACAGCCTTAGAAATCAACTGAAGATAAAAGACGACGTAAGGTTTGTTGGACATCGGCTGCGGCTGGATGTAACCGATTGGTGAGAGTTGGGGAGAGGCGGAGAGGCGGAGAGGAGGAGCTGCAAACGGAGCTGTGAAGTCGGAGACTTTCTGCTTCCCGTAGTGACGCTCACGCTGTGTTTGCAAACTTTACCACAGCTGAAGTTAAATAAATGCAATATTTGTCAAATACAAATCTTTTCAAATCATTCAATAATTTATGTACTGCTTAATACAGTCTCTATTTGTTCAAGTATAAAGTTCAACATAAGCCTATATACTACGAATGCATTTTTTTTTATCAGTTTTATTTTGAAAAACATGACACAATATAACATTACGACTACATGAAAAGAGTTTTTGCTGTTATAAAAAACTGATTTCTGAGCATTAGTGGAACTGAAGGTGTTCTAATAAATATGAAACACACGTGATATTTTTCATGCAGTGAAAGTGCAGCCAATCGTGGAACAGCTGTGTCGTCATCAGAGCTCGTGAAACGCTCTAGAGAAGCTGCTCTGGCTGAGTCCTCTGGTTGCTGATGGCATACGTCACAGTCACGCGGTGTCAGTGCTGTCTCAGATCGGACACAATTTCTAACCAGCATGCACTGCTTCAAGTAAGCCGCCGATCGGTCTGTGCAGAGCTGATGAGGTCCAACAAGCCTTAATCTCTAAGATCTCAGCAGATTAAACTCCACAAACAGCATTACCAGCTTCACTTATTACTAACCAGATTAACTATATTTAACCATTCATCTACAGAAGTTATTTTTGAGAATTAACAGAGGTTAAGATGTTGATGTTTTATTTTTTTTTTAATTAGTCACCATTAAGATGATCAGTGTTTAATTTGGTTGGGCAGTTTGACTCTTGACTTTTTATGTGAGTTTTGTACATTAATAGTGTTTACTTTAAACATATTAAAACAAATTGTGAATCTCCTTCAGTGATTCTGCTTGTTCACATCAGGTGTCTTCAATAATGGTCAATCATCACTCAATTAATAATTTAATTATTTCATTAAATTTAACACTTCTTCAGTGTTACTTTAACACAGGGCTGGACTGGTAATCTGGCATACCGGGCAAATGCCCGGTGGGCCGACGTGCTTTGTGGGCCGATACATCTCATAATAAGATAAATTACAGACGTTACAGATCTCTCATGAAAAGGCAACAGTAGGTTAGCGTTAGCTACATGATAATAACTGTAAACCATCCGAGTAAAGTACCGTATCCAGACATAATATTTTAAACTAACCATTCGTAAACGTCCTGCTGGAGCCGCTGAGTTGCAACTTCTTCATCTGTTGCTTCTCCATCTGGATCAGATTCTGGGTCAAACTGAAATGCTTGAACGACTGCGTGTCTTCGTGCCATTGCAATATATCCAACGTAAACATGCACGCCACGGTACCGTTGGAGGGTGGGTGTGGCCTTGACCATCTTGCGCAACGGTACCATGCATGTTTGTTTATGTTGGATATATTGCAATGGCACGAAGACACGCAGTCTTTCAAGCATTTCAGTTTGACCCAGAATCTGATCCGGATGGAGAAGCAACGGATGAAGAAGTTGCAACTCAGCGGCTCCAGCAGGACGTTTCCGAATGGTAAGTTTAAAATATTATGTTTGGATACGGTACTTTATTCGGATGGTTTACAGTTATTATCATGTAGCTAACGCTAACCTACTGTTGCCTTTTCATGAGAGATCTGTAACGTCTGTATTTATCTTGTTACAATTACATCAATCTCTGCGATCTTGAAATGCGGATATCGCGCGCGCCATATTACCAACAGGAAAACGGTTATCCAAATAACAAAGAAGTGTACAACACTCGCGTTACAGTGTGTGTATTCACACACATAAACTGCATAGCTCATGTGACAGCCACATTCTACGTGTAACAAGCTAGGTAACCATAAACAGTAAAGCAACACACTTATATATCATTAGTTGACTTACTTGTCCGAGGTGTGTAGCTGAGCCAAGAGATTGATCCAGACTTTAGTTTCAGACGTTCAGCAAGCCCAGCTTTGTATTGACCCTTCAGTGTTCATTTGTACATCCAATTATTGAGCAATTATTATGCTTTGCTCGCTCAAAAGCCATTATGTCTCTCGTGGACAAACTAAAACCGCGCGTGCGCGTTCCTGTTTCCTAGCTCGTTTTCTCATGGGCGAGAAATATGCTCTGGGCGGGCAAAGCAGAGAAAGGGGAGGTAACATTTCTCCTTGTAACGTCATAAAGAGGGGATTCAAGATCAGCCTGATTGAGCCTCCATTTTCTCAAAGGCAGAGAAAGATAGGAAAAGCTCGATTTATACCGATTTAAATTTCTAGAAACTTGGGGACCATATACAGGCTAGGGGAACTCATATTAATGTTAAAAAACCTCAGAAATTGAAAATTTCATGTCATGGGACCTTTAACTCTCACTCGTTTATACTCACTCATTACATGGCATTAGTGGTTTTAATGAATAGGAGTTTTACAAAAACATATTCAAGGGCATGCAAAGATGGGTGGTGTTTATGATCATATATAGTGGGCCAGTCTGGGCCAAAATGCCAGGGCCGATTTTCTGTCCCAGTCCAGCCCTGCTTTAACACTTATCAGTGTTCCTTTAACACCCTTATTTTACCACTCAGTGTGGTCTCACATAAACTCCCAGGAGAGTCAATTGAACACTTGAGTTTTTGCAGTGTGGAAAACTGACTAATGTCAAACAAAAAGAAGAAAGCTTACTCTAATTTGATGGAAATATTCATTTCATACTTACTTTGATTTACGCTACATGCCTTTCTACTGAAATCTGGATGTTCAACATTAAAAAAAAGAGAACAGGAAACATGTAATTTCATCTACAGATCATAAAAGCAGTTTGTTCAAATGCATAAAAAAAACATCTATTTTATCCAATTCACAAATATTTTTTTATCAATGAGCTGGTGGTAAAGGTCTACCTTTATGCGTCTTATCTGATGTTTGACAAACTGTGTCTTTTTTCATCAGGAAAGGTCTTGGGTCTTCAGAAATCTTTAGATGATTGCCTCCGTTTTCCTCCACCATCTTCTCAATGCTCTCCAGAAGTGTCTGCACCTGTGACTGGTCTCCATTCCTCTGTAGATGATGGGGTGGTCGTCTGCAGGTCTGCAGTAGGGACTTTACTGATCTGTTGTCAGTGTCAGAGTCTTTAACACTCACATACTCCTGCTCCTCATGCATGAAGACTATAATAACATACTCAGATGCACCTGCACCAAAAATGATGTTAATGAGCTTGAGAGCATCTGTATCTTCTGTAAATGTGCCATGCTTGAGGACCAGAAGAAGGGCATGAGGTCCAGGATCAGATAGATGGAAGAATCTCTTCAGGTCTTGTTTTTCAGGAGAGAGAGCAGGATTGAGCAGGTCAGGAGTGTTGATGACCAACACATGTCTCTCCAGCACCATCCCATCATGCCTCTCAAACAAATGTACGGACTCTGAGAACACGTTTCGTCCAAAGATTGTGTTCCCACAGGAGGCTTTAACATCTGCGTGTGACCCCAACAAAACTATTCTCAGCTCTTCTTTAATCACAGACACTGAAATACACAAACAGGTTGGTAACATGGTTATTGCTGTTAGCCTCATATTAATGGAAAGAGAAACTAAATATACACAATATTTCTTGTACTTATGGTAGATTTTATTCAAATTCAGGTATTCATTATATTCCAAGATAGTTAAAAAAAAATAAAAAATCCCTGGAATCATTAAGAGGTTAGTGCATGGATTATTTTGGTTCATACTGATGCCATTGAGAATTTGCTATGAATATTCACAAGGTAGCTGCACTTTAAAACGATACCAAACTTGTGCTGAGGGGAAGTGCCAGTCATTGAGAAGCGAGAAGAGAAAAACAGCATTTTTCTTGAGGAAAGGTATCTCTCAGAAAACGCACAAATAAAGATACTTTAAGATGTTTAATTGCTATTTGGAGCATTGGGATCGCTAGAAGAGGGCTTAATGAACAAATGTTTTGTAAAAAAACTCAAATTCAACCAAAATTGACATTTTTCCACTTGTATTGTCTGTAGCTCGTAATTATCCTGTGCGGATTCCGACTAATTTTGCAAGTTAGGGTCACATATCTTGTTGTACTATATTTTATCTAAATGTAAAACTCACTGTTTAGAGGCTGACGTGTGCTTCCTCTTCTATCAAATAATCCTGAACTTTCCTGATCTTCACCTATTACAAAAAAGTATTATCATTAATGATGAAATAATGAATTGACATGTCTTATTGTGGGAATTGTAAGGTATTTCATCTCTCAATAAAATATTTAGATTTTAAATTCATAGAACTTGTGTTCGCACTCTTATAGCACTGCATTATTTCAAAAGAACAGAAATGAACAGAAATGAACCGACTCACCAGGTTGTGTGGATAATCTGCTCCAATCAGCCATCTTCATTCATTTGTCACTTTAGTACAGTGAAGCACTTCAGACATTAAGAAACAAGCTGTTACAGCGACCTTTGTATTTCTGTACGTGTGTTTTTGTGCACTCATGACAACTCAGAAACTGGTTGGACTTGATATTTGGCATAGGCTACATTCCTTACAACTCCCTGACATATGATCCTATCAGTGCAGTGAGATCTGTCAGAGGACTGCTGATGTTATCTGAACGGCTTGGTACTGTTCCATATTTGATCCAACTAAATATTACTTTATTAAATTGTCACAACACTTTCACTCAGCAACAACAGTGCACACTAAAACAATTATTTCATTATGGCCCTATGTCCCTATGAAAAAAGTTTCATTATGCTCATAATTGCAGTTGGGAATGGCAAACAATTCTTCACCATGACACATTATAATAAGGAGCAATGAGCTGTAATGAATGATTAGTAATGGAGTGATGAGGTCCTCTGCTGGCGGACTGATGGAACTGCTAAGTAGAATTGCTTCATTTTAAAATATATTTACAAATTAGATGGGAATTTGGCCAGTTTTCAATTGCACGCAAACAACACTTCTGATCATCTGCTGAATGAGACTTACCACAGAATGAACTTGCAAAACAGTATAATAATACAGAAACCGCTATCTAAAATAACACATAATGTGCAGTCAGACCTTCATCATAATATGAGACTGGACAGAAGAATCAGGACTGACTTAGATAATAAATATTGAGTTGAGAACCAATTGTGGAGAACCAATGCATGTACATTAGCCTGCTTATTACATGGATAAATAGCTAAAAAATAATGCATAACATTAAATATTGATGTATGTTAAAATTATTTTATTATAGATAATGACAAATAGTTTATTCTGATATAAATCAATTGGACAATATAAGACAAACAGATTTTTAGTCTTTCAGCATATACTCAAATGATCTGTACTACAAACACTTAAGTCAGATCTCTGCTTTTTCGTTTTACTGAATAAATGAACAAAAAAAACAAATAAATAATCTCAAAGAAAGAAAGAAAGAAAGAAAGAAAGAAAGAGGCTATGTTATATTCAGTAAAACACACATTACATTTACAAAGCAAGTCAATTTTGTGTTCAGCGTCTTACAAACTTGACATTATAGCATTGAATATAGACTTAGACTCATTAAAAGGTGTCAGATGATCTTTGTCATAAGTTGCAATGCTTTATTGACTTCAAAATCAGTTTGAAAATATTATAGACAAGTGTAGGTCATGAATGAAAGATTTAGAAATTAAAATATGACCCTGTCCATCTCTCAAATTGACACCATGTCGGATCTTTTCTTTCCATTTACAACGCTTGTTTAAGCGGGTGTGTCCTGGGCCCAGTTTTTCAAAAGTAATCCAGTGGGATTTCGGATCACGGATCGGATCAAATCTTGGAAATGGGTTTTTCAAAAGCAAAAGAGGGATTCTGAACTAAGATCAGATCATGTAATCTGATCTTAAATTTGATCTGGATCAAACCTGC
>FLSR01004888.1:29874369-29885526 GCA_900092035.1 Leuciscus waleckii | reverse complement strand
CTATTATCTTGTTACAAAATTAAATGTTATTGTCTGGGGTCTCTGGAGACCCCAAAAAACACGAGTGTAGACATAACTAAAGACCATCAGAGGGTTAACTTTTGTAGCCCAAAGGGCATAATCGGTCGCCATACGCAGTTTCTGCATTTTCTCTGGGTCAGGACACACTCATGAAGATCTCTCAGCCATTGGCTTTGTGTACATGCAGGATAGCTATGGCATGCAGGGCGAAGATGGCCTGGCTAGCAGAGTTGTAAGCCCTCGACACCAGAGATGAGGTAAACTTACAAGTCCTGGACAGGAGTCATCACCAGATACTGATTCTTTGCACCTGCACTCCCTCATCAATACAGCCATCTCAATCTCAACCTGCATCACCCTCACATCAGGGTCTGGTCTCGTCAACGTTACAGTCAGACTCCTTACCTGAACACTCACCTGAGATTGTCCTGTCAAGTCTCTCGTCTCCTGTCAAGTCTCCCGTCTCCCGTCTGTCTCCTGTCCGTCATCCCGATCCCGATCTCCAGTCATTGTGTTCATCCTTCACCTGCACAGAGTTTCCCTTCAGTCATCGCCAGCTAAGTCTTCATAACCTATCATCAAGTCACCATCCTTTCACCATCGTCTGGTTCCCCCTGTTGTCCCATTACTCTGCTTTTACTTGAATAAACCATTTCACCTTACCATCTGTCTGTTCCCTTCTGTGAGTGTGACAACGTCGGAGGTGATTAGGGCTCCCAAGAGTGACCACTAGTGTCAGTATTTTGACACAGTGTCGAAAGTGACTGACAGAAAGGGAACTCAGATCTCTATGCTGTGGGAAAGATGTTGAGAATAAATAAAAAAGTTACAACTTACGTTGCAAGTGAAATAGCAACGTATAAATGTGTATTCATGACATCTGTGTGAGTTTGGTTGGGGATGGCTTTGTGCTTTCGCTTATTTCTGCTGTTTCGTCTATGTGTCATGTTCATCAGCGTCAGTTTCTTGGAGCTAGTTTTCCTCAACGCGAACTTGTCTTAAAGCAGTTTTTAAGCTTTAAGTGTCACAACATTTATAACATTGATAACATTATGATAAAATTGTACTGCATTGTTAGATTTTTGTCTCCAAAAATCTTCACTCCATCTTAGTCACCCTCTGCTGCCCGTTGGGTCAATCTGCCGGGATCCCAGGAAGAACTCCACAAAAAGAAAGTGCTTCAGAGTCTTCAAATTTATTGAGACCCACTTATATTCCTGGGCATAGTAACATAGCTTTTCTGGTCTGACAACTCAAGTGACTCAGGTGCACCAAACCGAGTGTTCCCCTTTAATTAATTAATTAATAAAATTGGTGAATTAGGAGAAGCTACACCACCATCTTGCTCCGACGAAAGTGACTTGAATGCACCTGACGTCATAATTACAACTACCTGACTTTATTATACAAACTTCCAAGAAGGATTTGAACACACCAAGAGTATCTAGATATTAAACAGGTTTTAATTCTCTCATAATTTCTGTGACTAGTCTGAGCAGGGTAATGTTTACACGCAATTATTTATTTCTTGCAAATTTATTTAAAAATTAGCTGTTTTTTCTTTGACTTACTGTTTGTGAGCTGACCCTCTGGAGTTCTCTTAAATTCATTAGATTTTCTTATTTCTTTCTCCTTTTCTTCTCTTTGTCTTTCCTGTTGTTTCTGTTTCTCCCATTCCTCACGTTCTTTCTTCATCTCCTCTTGTATCTTTCTCTCATGATCCTCTATGTCTTTCATGTCTCTTTTGTACTGTTTGTATCTCTCTCTAAATTCCTCTTCTTTTCTCTTTCTCTCTTTATCGCGATTCCGTCTTTGTTCCTCTATCATTATCTTAATTTTCCCTTTCTCTTCTTCGTATTTTAACTGAAGATCTTCTCTCTCTCTCAGTCTTCTTTCTCTCTCTTGATCGAGTCTCTGATTTATTTATCCCACATTGCTTGTTCTTTCTCTCTTCTTTTATCATCTTCTACATCTCTTCTTTGTCTTTCCTGCTGTTTCTGTCTCTCCCATTCCTCTCGTTCTCTTCTCATCTCTTCTCGCATCTTTCTCTCTTGTTCCTCTCTATCTTTTATTTCTGTTTCATATCGTTTTTTTCTCTCTATATATTTCTCTTCTATTGTCTTACTTTTCTGTTTTTCTTTCTCTATTGTTGTCTTCATCTTCTCTTTTTCTTCTTCATGTTTCATCAAGAGCATCTTCTTTTCTTTCTCTTGTATTTTTCTTTCCAAATCTCTGAACATCTTACATGAGTAGTAACTCTCTCCGTTTGCTTTCACCATGTCGTCTATCTTCTGCAGTAGATCAGACACCTGTGTTTGGTCTCCAGTCTTATTATTGAAGACATGGTATCTGTTTCCACACGCTTCAATAAAGTTTGTTAAAGGAGATTCAGGATTTTCTAGATACTGTTCAATGGTTTTACTATCCAGATCATCTCCTCTGGTGAAGAGCACAATGGTGTACATTAAAGAGTTTTCACCAAAAGTTTCTTGAATGAGCTTTACTGATTTTTCCTCCTCTTGAGTGAATCGTCCCACTGGTATTAGTAAGAGAAGCACATGTGGTCCGGGCAGGATCATGGAGTGCAGTTGCTGATTTCTCTCTGGATTTCCTCATTAGTCAGTTTAGTATCAAACAGTCCTGGAGTGTCGATCACAGTAACGTTTCTGCCGTTGATTTCATTTGTTTCTTTATTACACTTTTTAGTAATCGACTGTTGAGATATTTCTGCTTTAAACACTTCTCTTCCTAAGATGGTGTTTCCAGTTGCACTCTTCCCAACTCCAGTTTTACCCAGTAGAACAATCCTCAGTTCATCTGCTTTTTCTCTTGAATCTAAAGATAAATCAAATGATAATTTATAAAACAATATGCAGAATTTCAATTGAAGATAGGCCTTTATCACAGTGTGCGTGTCGTCGCATCTGGCTGCGATTCGTAGCTAAATGATTTTCCTTCTGCATTATTGTCAATGGAAGGTAGTCAGTTTTAATAAGAACATTTAAATTATTTAGTTGAACTTAACGATAAACTCCAATATTTAAAAATAGTTTATTTAGTCTCACATTATACCATAATATGTGCATCATCTTTAATTTTTTTATGTGCTCATTATCTGAGTGAGGTGATTGTCAGCACTGCCGGTGATGAATGAAGAGCAGGATGCTGTTTTTATTTGGGGGTTCAACCGCGTAGCTATTGTTTTTGTTAGGATTTTCAGTGATCAACATTCTGCCCTAAACGTGATCGGGCAGACCAAACCATAAGTCGTTGAGTCTTGAAACTTTGAGGGATGGTAGTACTCCCCCTGTCTACAATGTCACCAAGACTCGCTCAAATCGGCCTGATGGTGGCATTACAGTGTTCAAAAGTATGAAATTGCTCATAACTCCTAAACTGTCTGTCGCAGAAAACATTCAAAATGTGTGCAGCCACTATTACTAAAATGGTGTTACTAATACTAAAACTCTTGACTGGAATGAGATATTTTCACCAAAACTTGGTACACATATGCAAGATGTCAATCTGATGTCACAGTAAAAATGTGGAGTTTGGCCACTTGGTGGCGCTATAACAGGAAAACAACTTGAAAATGGCTATAATCAGCAACCTTTAGTCCGACTGACTTGAAAATTGGCATGCAGTGGCTTTGTGTTCTGACTTTAGCCATGACAATAATTGTGTGAATTAGGGGTACCATCTTCCCACATACAGATATTCATATGCTAAAATGGAAATCACCTGACAATATCACCGTCAACCAGATAGATTTTTTCGTGGTGCCTATGTCAACAGTGACCACTACCTACTCATTGCCTCCATCAAACTTAAACTGCAGAAAGCAGCTAAACAGAAACAGCCCAGAAAACACCTAGATATTGATAACCTGCAATGCCCAAGTGTTACCAAAGAGTTCAATCCATCAAGACGCCCTCTCTAGAGACAGGTACCAGTCTCCTTGGCTTAAAAAGAAAAAGGCCAAGCAGTGGATAACACCTGGAATCTGGCAGAAGAAAGATAAATGTAAAGCGTTGAAAGCCCAGATAATGGCCACAAAGTCACCAAGGCTTCTAGAAAGGGCCCAGGAAGCATACAAGGCCAAAGATAAAGAGGTCAAGAGAAGTGCCATAAATGACAAGAGGGCCTTTGTAGGGGAGCTAGCAGGAGAAGTTGCTGCAAGAGGTGAGATGGGGGTGGTGTACAAGATCACCAGAAAACTTACTGGTAAAATGATAAACCAGTCCATATCTGTTAAAGATAAGAATGGCAACAACTTCACTACCGATCAAGAAAAAGCTGCAAGATGGATACAATACTTCCATGAAATACTTAACCGCCCAGAGCCAGACAATCCTGCTAACCCCTCTGCAACTGATGACATTCTCTATATCAATACTGGTCCCCCAACTGAGGCAGAGTTTAGGCTCCCCATCAAAGCCATCTATGCTGAAATGCTTAATGCTGACTTTGAAAGCTCTTGTAAGGTTCTAACAGACCTCTTTAGAAATATCAGGGAACAAGAGACCAACCCAGATGACTAGAATAAAGGCCTCATTGTGAACCTACCGAAAAAATATTCAAAAGTCTTTTGCAGAGTTCTTCTATTCAGAAATGGAAGAGGGTGCCAGACCAGATCTTTAGCCTGAGAAACATAATCGAGTAGTTCTTTGAGTGGAACAACCCCTTTATAGACCCCTTATGCACATCAACTTTATAGACTTCAAGAAAGCCTTCGTCAGTGTACATCCCTGCACCCTACAGAAATCATGCTATCCAACAGAGTTCCACCAAAATGGTCACACTGAGTGAGATGAGTCTGACATGTACACGCAGTACACCGCAAACGACAGAGCCAAGTGGAAGCAAATCATTGATGCCTTATGTCTCATTAACCCCCTGGGGTCGGCTATAGCGCCGGCGCGATAGTCTAGCTTTTTTTCTTATCAGTGCAAAAGAGTGCAAAATAAGTGCAAAATCCGTCGATTTTGTCATACAGGAAAGTGTTATACATCATTCAAAACTGTTAAATGTCTTCTTTTATTTGTGTACACTAATTATAAAAACAAAATGTTGTGTTTTTCGTAAAGTAAAGAAAATAAACATGATGCGCGTTCTCCCGTCTCTCTCAATGTGAAGATCATTCTGAAACGCGACAGAAAATGATCTGTAACTCAGCGAAGCTTGAAGTCTCCATTTACAAATGATGCAAATCATATAAAAAACAAATGTTCTCTGTTTAAGTAATCCGTATGAAAGCAACAACATGTACAGTTTCTCCAGTCTGAGCTAATTAACTCTAATGTGACCACGCCCACGCACGCACGAGCGATTGACATGCAAATAGTCCACGCGGGCCTGTAAACGCCCTCATCACCTCAAAACAAAGAATCAGAGACTACAGTAACGCACTTCTCTGCTTTTCGTCGAGACTGTGTTTGTGCTGTGCTGTTTACCTTGGATTTACCTCAGAAGAATTAGAAGAACACGATTTGAAGATGAGAAGATTTTTAAGGTAAGACATTTCCTCTCCTTATAGTAATGTTAGTATAGTTCATGTTATTGTTGTATAAACTTTACATTGTAGCTACTAGTTAAACTAGTGCCAGACTAAAATGTACGTTATGAAATTGGAGTAAAAACATGAAGTCTATGTCGTACATGTATATGTAGGCTATCTATATATAGACAAACCTGAACTAGAGGCAACCTTTCAATGCTAAATGATATACATGTACGACACGAGGATGTTTCGTGCAGCCCTATAGTTTCTCTTAATATAAGCATGTTCACAGCTGTTTTTTTATGTAAATTTTTTTACAAGGACCAGATGCCCCACTGATGAGTCCTGCTGAGTCCTGCAACATTCACATGAGTACATGAACATGGTAAAGTGAAAAATCACACACTTTGGAAATGACAGTATGTACTATGTTTCAGGAATGGCACAAAGGTGTGTGACTGATTAAGTCTCTGTCTTTAGCTCAGTGTGTTAAATAATGTGCTTTTTTGTCATTTGTTGTGTATATTTGGATTATGTTGTGTTGTAAATAAATCCAAACAATCAAAAAGCCATTTTTTTTTAAATCTCCTCATTCTTTGTGCAAGGTTCCTCATTATGATAGGGCCTGATAGCACCTGATAGGGCCATTAGGGGAGGGTCTTTGTCTTTCTCAGGTGTGAAACCCATCAATTTTCATGATGTGTTCACGCCTACTCGCATAAAGCTTTCTTACACAAAACATGTCTTACAAATTTTAAATCAATATATTGTCTTATCTGAATGAGTCAGGATGATTTTCACATAGTTTTGGAGCAAATATTCTCGGCTACGTGATACAATTTTCAAAAGTCTTATGAATAAATAATCAGTATGGGTTTCAAGACCTTATTTCAGTGACAATTGTATTTGTTTTTTTTCACAAACCACGCATAAACGTCATTATCTCAAAACTACAAACTTTTACATACAGTCGTTCTCAGAATTAATCATACCCCTGGTAAATATAATCAAAAATGGCTGTAAAAAATTAATCTGCATCGTTTATCCTTTTAATCTTTCATTCAAAAAATTGGCAAAAATCTAACCTTTCATTTAAGTAAAATAATTGAAAGTGGGGGGGAAAATCACATTATGAAATAAATGTTTTTCTCCAAAACACGTTGGCCACAATTATTGATACCCTTTTATTAAATACCTTTTTGCCATCTCCTTTTGCCAAGATAACAGATCTGAGTTTTCTTCTATAATGCCTGATGAGTTTGGAAACACCTGACAAGAGATCAGAGACCATTCCTCCATACAGAATCTCTCCAGATCCTTCAGATTCCCAGATCCATGTTGGCGCTTCTTCTCTTCAGTTCACTCCACTCATCAGGTCAGGGAACTGGGACGGTCATGGCAGAAACTTCATTTTGTGCTCCCTAACATATTTTTGTGTTGATTTGATGTTTGTTTTGGATCGTTGTCCTGATGAAAGATCCAACCACGGCCCATTATAAGATTTGGAGGAGGTTTATAAGATTAAGATTATAATATAAGATTATAAGAGGAGGATTCAGTCTCCTCGCTCCTCTCAGGAACCTGATGATCAGGTTGTGCTTTCCCACAGACTTACCTGCATCGTGATGTGTGGAGACAGTGGCAACATACACTTTCAGGGTGGAGGGAGACAGCCTTCGCTCCAACCCTTCTTGCAGGAAGGAAAGCACGACACTGATCGGGCATTTTCTGGTGTCTTCTTGGCGAGAAGAGCACCAGGTGACGAAGAGGTTCCACTTCAACGCGTGGGCATGTCTCGTGGACGATGCTCTAGCGGAAGTGATGGTAGCCACCATCGCTGGTGGTAGGATACTCAAACCTGCCTCGTCCCGTCCAGGAGCCACACGTGGAGGTTCCAAAGATCGGGACAAGGGTGCCATAGGGTGCCCCGTCCCTGAGAAAGGAGGTCCTTCCTTGCTCATGTTGCCGTAGCGGAAACAAGGGCTGCCTCGACGACCTTCGTGAAGATGCGAGGAGACAGGGCTAGGCCGAATGGGAAAACCGCGTACTGATATGCCTGCCCCTTGAAAGCAAACCGTAGGAACGGTCTGTGTCGAGGAGAAATGAGACATGAAAGTAGGCGTCCTTCAGGTCGATCGCTGCAAACCAATCCTGTGGCCGCACAGATTCGAGAATGCGTTTGGCCGTGAGCATCTTGAACGGAAGCCTGTGGAGGGATCGGTTCAAGACGCGCAGGTCCAGGATTGGCCGTAACCCACCGGATTTCTTCGGTACAATGAAGTAGGGCTGTAGAACCCGGACTTCATTTCGGCTGGAGGGACACTTTTCACCGCACTTTTCACCAATAAGGTAGCGACCTCTGTACGCATGACAGGGGCATTGCCACCCACCATAGAGTAACGGACTCCCCGGAAGCGGGGAGAAGATTGTGCGAATTGAATCGCATAGCCGAGCCTGATGGTTCCTCAAACCCAGCGGGACAGGTTGGGAGCTCTAGCCAGGCTCCCAAGAACTGAACCAGCAGGTTCATGGGAACCACAGATGTACCCTCGGGGGGGCAGCGAAGCAAAATGACCGGCCCGGACGTGGGCGTGGACGTGGGTACGGTCATTGCCACGTCCTGACAGAGGAGGCCAGGGAAGGACCAGCGTTCCACGGAGACCTGCTCTGACAGGGGTCTGGCGACAGAAGGGGGCGAGAGTGGCAAGGCTCGAGAGTGGCGTGGCTCGTGAGCGGCGCACATTGTCATCCGGGACCTCTGTGGGCTAGAAGGAAGGGGCATCAGTTCTTAAAAACAAAAGAAGGAGTGGCCCTGCTACCAGCTCCTGAGAAGAACTGAGCCCAAATTTCAAGCTGCCCGTCTCAGGAGGGCTGCTTAGCCTGGCGTTTTAGCCGGCTAAGAGTTGGAGACGGGTGGTGCCGCCCTCCTGCGACCTCCTCCTGCCCGGGGCTGGTGAAGGCTGCAGAGCTGGGGAGGAGCCGCAGGGAGGCGCCCTCGGCGGGAATCAGACTAAGGAGACCGCACGGACGGATGGCCGTTGGTGCAGAAGGGCCTCAGTCTACTTCTGGGCGGTTGAAAACTGTTGGGCGCAGTTCTCAACCACACCGCCGAAGAGCCCAGCCCTGGATATGGGGGAGCTGAGAAAACGAGTTCCCAGACATCAACCTGGCTGAGCCCATTCCTGGACAGCACTTGTGGACATCACCTGGCCCAGAGATCACGCAGGTACCGATGTCGCCCGTAGAGCGAGGTCAGTAGTGTGCGTGGTGGATCGATCAGCCCGGACATGGGAGGCATAGCGTCCCGCGTGGGGGCGTGGTCGAGTTTCCGCGTTCTGTCAGTGTTGGCCAGGGAAGGACCAGCATTCCACAGCGGCCAGGTTTGACAGAACTCCCAGGTCAGCACTGCCTCGAAGGCAAAGACAAAACACAGCACTGCATGCCTGTGCCACAATAGTGGCAGAGAACATACAGACTATGATCGCCCGACAACGAGTGCAGTGAAGGCAGAGGGCGCCCGCGGGCCGCCATAAGTCACGGGAACTCTCACAACCCGGAAGCGTCCTGATGCTTGTCCGGGAAGAAAGGCACTGGGGGTGAGTGCTGGTAGTGAGGCACGCGCCACACCCAGGAACCAATCGTCCAGCTTACAGCACTCGAGGGAGGGCGGCGCCACTCCAACCAACACTTTCAACTGCCCGGGAAAGCATGGCCGTCAGCTCTGGATCTGACTCGACTAACGCTGGCACTCCAGAGGGAGGCAACGCAGTCGAATCCTCATTTCCAGAGGAATCAAGCCAGCCTTGTGATGCTGTGAGTGACATGACATCATCTGCGGAAGCCCGGAATGAAAAACTGGGTCCCCGAGAGGAACCAGCCACACACGGAAGCACCACGGTTTGCGATGTGGAGGGGGGCGTGGCCCGAGGAATGACTCGTCGGTTATATGCCACACCATAACCCTCAGATCACCCTGGCCACCAGCCAAAGTATCCCCTCTCAAGGAAGAGATAAATTGGGGTGTGGCAGAGGGGACTCTACCCACACAGAGATCATTGAGTCTCGATCTATAAACATTGCGATGGTCATGTTCTCGCAATGAAAACATGACTCATCCACGAGCGCTGCTGAGCGTGATTAAGCCCTACATGCGAAACAGCACTCGTGACCGTTAGGCAGATGGATCACGTGCCCACATCCAGAAAATACACGGGCGAACCGTCTTGAAAAATACATGCCGTGTGCAGCTCTTTTCAGAGAGAGGAAAAGCTCAGCAGAGTGCTGAAGCGCCCAGGGAGAAACACACACACTGTCGGCAGATCACTGCCAGATCAGCAGCAGGCAATGCAATCTCGCTGGAACGCGCCGTCGCACCAACACACTAAAGAGCCGCTCATCTCGTAGAGTGAAGATGATTTATAATGGCTTGTGGGAGTGAAGAGAACTCTTGGCTCCAAAGCGAAAACATATCTGCATGTTGCCAGCGTACTTCCTTATATACCCACACGTAAGGCGGAGTTACGCAATACAAATTCCGCAGACCCATGGCCTTTCTTTGCCATTGGCTCGTTTTATTTCTCGCAGATGAGAGGCTTTCTAAGCGAACCCCCATTCGTCGTCATGATGTAACTCGTAGTGACCACGAAAGGGAACTAAAGGATTTTTTGAAAATCATTTTAAGGTTTTAAAGACTCACTTTTACTTGATTAAATACACTGAATTAATCTAATCAATCTTACATTTCCAGCATCACAGCCGGAGGCATTGATTGTAGGGGGAAATGTAGGGGGAGTACAAGGGGCCCATAGCTTTACATAATATTGACAGTAACAAATATACAATCAGGATAATAACATGAACAGGCAGACAGACAGTGATTATATCACATACAAAAAAACAAAAAAAATCAAAGGCATGCATGCAGAGCCAGCCGAGCGCTGATGAGGGGGCGTCTGAAATACCGAGAGGGGGCGATCACATTAATGCATACTAGCTAGAAAATACATAGGCTATTACATTCCTTAAATTTTATAGAAAAATTATAGGTAGGCCTGTAAATAGGTCTTTAGATCACCAGATATGCAGTGTATATAAGGCCTACACAATCACGTTACCACGGCACGACAACACCACCAAAATCAATGTATGCCTGCTTAACCCACATGCTCAGCTCATTGCGACCCATTTAACGGAATATTATGATTAAAACAACCTGAACCGCTACAAAGACAATATAACGCTGACATCAAACATTTTAAATCACGAGCAAAATATTTAATTGTACCTTTAGCCTCAGTAGAGCTTGTAAGAAAAAATGATGTGGACGTCGAAGATCTCAAAAATGAAGTTATTACAGCAAAGTAGTAACAAAGTACAGGCAGCACTTCGGATTCAGCGGAGTCATACAGAATGCATCTCATCCCCTCAGCTCAAACATTTATCCTCTATTTCGTTTGTCTTCCCCCTCTACATGTAAATGAAGCTCTGTTTTTAAGTGTAATTTAAGAATAACAGATTCGTCTTCCCTCTCAACATGAGGCTGAAACTCTGTCTTAAATGTAAATTGAGGATCTTTCCTCTGTACCCACATCTTTGATGTTCTGTGAAATCAGAACAGCAAAAGGTTAAGGTGATAA
>FLSR01004888.1:29834903-29845816 GCA_900092035.1 Leuciscus waleckii | reverse complement strand
TCTCTCTCTCTCTCTCTCTCTCTCTCTCTCTCTCTCTCTCTCTCTCTCTCTCTCTCAAAAATATTGATGGCCTTCTCATGTCTGTTTTTCCTCTTGATCTTTCTCACTCACTGATTTAAGTATGTCTCATCATCATCTTGGTGGACCTTTAAACTCTGCTCTGATTTTCTCCTCCGTTTCCTTTACCACTCTCTCAATCTCCTCTTGTAGTTTTCTCTGCATTTCCATATGTATCATTTCCATATGTCTCATTTCCATATGTCTTATACGTCTCATTTTCATATGCATTTCCATTTCTATATCCATTTCCATTTCTATATCCATTTCCATATGTCTCATTGATGAATCCGGATAATCAAAGAATCTCTCAAACTCCTCCTGTCGTTCCACCTCTTCTTGTATCCTCTCTTCCACGCTCAGTCTCATTGCTTTAAGTCTTTCTTGTAAAAATCTTGGTGGACCTTCAAACTCTGCTCTGATTTTCTCCTCCGTCTCCTTTCTCACTCTCTCAATCTCCTCTTGTCTTTCTTGCTCCTCTCGTTGTGTTTTCTCCGCTTCATCTCTCCGTCTCATTGCTTTAAATCTTTCTAGAAAAATCTTGGTGGACCTTCAAAGTCTACTCTGATTCTCCGCTCTGTCTCCTTTATCACTCTCTCAATCTCCTCTTGTCTTTGTTTCTCCTCTCGTTGTTTTTTCTCCGCTTCATCTCTCCGTCTCATTGCTTTAAATCTTTCTAGTAAAAATCTTGGTGGACCTTCAAATTCTGCTCTGATTCTCCTCTCTGTCTCCTTTATCACTCTCTCAATCTCCTCTTGATGTGTTTTCTCCATTCCTCTCTCAGTCTCATTAATTTAAATCTTTCTAGTAAAAATCTTGGTGGACCTTCAAACTCTTCTCTGATTCTCCTCTCTGTCTCCTTTATCACTCTCTCAATCTCCTCTCGTCTTTGTACCTCCGCTTGTTTTCTAATAATTTCCGTTTGATTGCGGACTATAAACGACAGTAATCCTCTGTTCTGCCTCCTTTCTCTCTCAATCTCCTCTCGTCGTTTCCTGTCTTCATCTCTCAGTCTCATTGACTTAATTCTTTCTTGTAAAAATCTTGGTGGACCTTCAAACTCTGCTCTGATTCTCCTCTCCGTCTCATTTATCACTCTCTCAATCTCCTCTTGTCTTAGTTTCTTCTCTTGTTGTTTTCTTTCCTCTTTCTCTCTCTGTCTCTGCTCTTCTTTCTCTCGTCTGAATCTCAGAGGATCTTCAATCATCTGATTACTGAAGTGACCTTCTCCATTCTCCTCTATCAATGTGTCAATCTTCTGCAGTAGATTATCCACCTGCTCTCTGTTATTCTCATCTCTATTGTTGAAGACGTGAAATCTACCTCCACACCGACCAACTAGATCTCTTAATATACAGTTCTGCTTAATGAGTTTCTCCACAGATTCTCCTTTAAGCTTATCTCCATGAGTGAAGAGAATGATGGAATATTTTAACACTTCTTCACCAAACAGTGTTTTAATCTGTTCTGCAATCTGCTGCTCCAGTTCAGTGAAAATCATACTCAGATTAATCACAATGAGAAATGTATGAGGTCCAGGACTGGATAAATAAACCTCCATGCTATCTCTGTCATTAACTCTTCAGAGTTCATGTGTGAGTGAAAGAATCCAGGAGTATCAACTATAGACACAGATCTGCCTGAAACAGTGGCGCGAGCATCTGAACATTCACAGGTTACTGATCTTGTACTCCTCTCAGATCTGAACTCTCTCTGTCCCAGTATTGTGTTTCCAGATGCACTCTTCCCAACACCAGTTTTACCCAGAAGAACAATCCGTCTGGAAGTGTCTGGTTGCACAAAACATGAAGTCTGACAGAAAACAGGCTGGTCAACCTCTCTACATCTGTACAATAGAGAAAGCAGATGTAAGCAGTGATCTTTTCACCTGGGGCTGCACGATTTTGGAAAAAACTGACATTGTGATACTGTTTTTATTTGATATATATTGTTATATCAAAACAATTTCACCAGATGACTTGAATAGCTCTATTTGGAAATAATTAATTCTAGGATGATTGGGATGATTTTGTAAGGGAGTGAATCTGCAGAATAATAAACAAAAGCACAGATGTACAGTAGAACAAAGATATAAATTATATAAACAGTGCTTTATATTTTTCAGGCAAGTATAACACTATTCAGGTATAGGAATTGAATAATCTTTTGTTTGATTAACATTAATAACACAAACAACAGCGGGTATATTAAGAGCTGCATGTATTCAATATAATAATACGTTTTTACTCTTAAAGTCCCCCTGTGGGGGAATCCAGTTTTTATATGTCTATGTGGTGTTTTTAATATGCTTTCAGACAAACCATGTGTAAATTCATAAGTCAACACCATTGCTGAGTATTTTCTCCTTAAAACTGCAGCGAACCAAAGACAATCTCAAAAACACGGTTTGAAATCGCTGGTGTTTCTGACGTCACAAACTACCTTGTAACCAATCAGATCAATGTGTGATTGTCAACAAGTGCATCTCTGAGCTGGGTGAGTGGAGGCGGGGCTCATTAACATATTCATAGAACCACATATACTAAACGAGGCAAGGGTGTAGAGTTACATTTAAGATTTAAACATTTAAATATGTCAATTTGGTGATCAGTGATGAGTCTTAAGGGATACAATTATTGACTACAGGGGGACTTTAAATGTTACATTCACTTAAGACATACCGGACTGTTTTTATGAATATACTTGCTGAGACTGGAATTTTAACAATTTTGCATGTCTGTGACCTTTCAAGCACAAAAAGACGAGAAAGAGAACTTGATTTATTCATGTTCTGTCTGCGAGGATCTCTGCACAGAAACGGGGTGCGAGATCCAGTTCTCCTTCGAGTCTTCTTGTGCTTGAATGCTTTAAGCTGGTTTGAATGTTTAAACTGATAAACCGATAGGACTTAAAAAGACGTGCAAATGACAAACTGGTTAAACTAACCTGATCTACGATCCTTATACTTGACATCACACATCACGATATTGATGCTAAAACGATATATATCGTGCAGCCCTAAGTTCACCTATTCCTAATTCAAGAACACAATGGTGAAATGCAGAGATCAAACTAGCTGCATTACAATAACCACAAATTCACGAATTAAAAAGTGAAGAGCAAGCACATTGCTTGCATATTGATAGTGGCTCTCTGCCCGCAAAATATTTATAATATAATTATCCAACTATATATATGCAAGATAATGCAAAAGTATATTGGGCGAAATAAATATAAGTAAATATATTTTTTTCCTCTCATCTCATATTTGCACCACTATGTCCCTTTAGTGGCTCCATAGATTGCATCACATCCCTATGGATGATTTTATTAAACCCTGCAACTGCTGACTACGAATGAAATTGACTACATTGTGTCAGTGAGATCTGTGTATTAAGAGTTCAAATATCAAACTATCTATCCACGAGATCTCCACGAGTGAAAAGAATGATGGAGTATTTTAACACTACCTGTACATAAAACACTCCTCCTGATATTCACATGCCTGGGGTCAGGAACACTTTCTAGTATTCTCGCTGCTAGAGTCCTCTTCGGTTTTGCTCCTTTTTCTGTATAAAAAGATATAAAATGGATTGCTTTTTCAACCCTCACTTTACTCACAGTTGTTGGACTGAGATTCAGCTGTTACAGTCCTACATTTCAGATTTTCCCAGATACATTACATACAATAGCAATAAATGTTTTATTCTAGTCACATCTGTAAATAGCTTAAACATTAGCTTTTGGGGAAAAAAGTGTGCAGAACATTAATCATGTCATGCAGGAGAAAAAAATGACAAACCAAACTGTCATGAGTAAAACATTATAATACAGAGATCTTCTCTAACTCTTTCTCGTGGTGACGCTGCGTTTGAATCTCTAAAGACAGTCGGTGAGAGCAGACTTTCACAATTTGTCTTAAATATTTATAATATTTTGTATAATAACGACTCACTCACCTATTGTGTCAGGGTATGTTGAATATATTTTTGTAAGCAGCTCTTGAACTTGTCCATTAGGTTCTCTCTTCTTGTTGTTGAACACATGGTATCTCTGGTTATATTTCTGAACGAGTCTCTTCAGTGGTTCAGTCTCATTGATGAATTCATCTATTGACATGTTTTCTTCTTCTAGTTCATCTCTTCCAGTGAAGAGAATCCAGGTTTTCTTCAAGCGCTCTTCTCCTAACAGCTCCTCAATCTTCTCCACAGTTTCTCTCTCTTTTCTAGTGAATCTGTCAGCTTTGATGACCAGCAGAAACACACAGGGATCTGATTCACATCTCTGAAGAACATTTGCATAAATCTGCTGAATCTCCTGTTCACTGAGCTTTGTGTTGAATAATCCTGGTGTGTCATAAACAGTGACCCGTCGTCCACAGACCCACCCAGATTCAACAGCTAATTCTTGTGTGACAGAAGAGAAACTTTCCTTTGATTCAAAAGCTTTTCGTCCCAGTATTGTGTTTCCTGATGCACTTTTCCCAGCTCCTATTTTTCCCAGTAACACCAAATTCAGACCCTCAATCCTTTCTGCCATTTTCAAGATGTGGCCTAAAGCTAAAAAGTGCTGCAAGACAAAAATGACACATAAACACACATTTATCAAAAATCTCACAACATTTCCTTCAGTACATGTAGTATATGAGCATGCTTCTGTAAGGACCTACTGGCCCAGAGACTGTTTCAAATAGAGTGGCTGAAGGCAAGTTGCGTTGATCTGTCTTTTCTTGGTGTTTAATTGCATCTGATTCCATTATTATTATTATTATTATTATTATTATGACCTAAAAAGTTTGCTTGTAGTTCCAAACGATTTCTGATAATGATTTAATATTATTTTTTGGGATTCAGTTTCATTCAAGTCAGCAGTTGCAGGGTTTACCATCATCCATAGGGATGTGACACATTCTACGGAGCCACTAAAGGGACATGGTGGTGGTGAAAAATATGAGATGGGAGGACAAAATATATTTCACTGTTGGGCTGTCACTAACGGTTATTTTCGTAATTGAGTAATCAGTCGATTAATCATGTCGTATAAAAATAGACCTAAGTAGGGATGGGAATCATGGTACGTCATGATATATGATACGATCACGATACATGGCTCACAATAACGATAAAATAATATTGCTAGACAACCCTATAATGATGCATCACGATATTGGTCTTTGAAAACAAAATGCCAGTGAAAAGGTTAAATGCAGGTTTTCTCTCTTTTTTACAGTGCAAACTGTTAGAAAACAGCACAAACAGCTTTTCAGTCAGTAAATTAAATTTAACATTTTAAGTAAATTAAACAGATGAATCCTTAGACTCATGCTTCTAAACGCTCCTGAGTGTATCTGTGTTGCACTCGGTGAAGAGCGTCAAAGATGTCTATTTAGGCTACAACATGCTTGTCCCATCAATGTTATAAAAGCCGAAATGCATCCAGACTTTGAACTTAAATGTGGCTGTGGCATCTAGTATTTTATTCACTTAACTTATATATGTTTACGCATGGCTCTAGTGTTATTATGCCAGTTTGAAATGGCCCAGCTTACATAAAACATTTCTGTTTTATTTCTAATTAAAATAACTCCCACACCTCATTTGTCTTTTGAGTGGTCATTTCTGTGCACTCCGTGACTGACAGAAGAAAACGCATCTGAGGTAAAAAAAAAGATTAGTCCCTACCTCTTAGAGTATTGTTTTTCCAAATGTTTTATTTCAATGTGATACTTAAAATGCTTTTAATGTAAAAAATAATAAAATAAATCAGGGTGCAGGGAAGAAGGGGGAACCGGTGAACGCTAAATGGAAGTTTTCACCCATACATAGACAAAAATCAACTTAAATGTCCACGGCCTGGTCTTCTCTTGGTCTACACTCCTCCTCTTTCCTTTGGAGTTCCTGGCATTCCAGACTGGTGCATCGCTCAATAACGTTAATTAAAACTCGCGCCTCTGGCTTTTAAATGACTTTTAAACAACAGTAATTTGAACAATAAAATTTTGTGTATTCCCCTCTCCTCTTTTTCTTAGGTTAGTTAACTTGTGTTCATGCTTCCCTCATTCGTTTGTTGAGCACTACCTTGAGGAGCCATGAAGTAGCGACACTTGGAACAGGGAAATCTAGAGCACTTTAATTTATTAATTAAAATATTGATATTTGGCACCAGCGTATCAATTATCGTATCACATGGAGAAGGACAACAATATATCGCCCTATCAATATTTTGTCCCACCCCCAGACCTAAGTGAACAATAGCATTTAAAATACGCATTACGTACACTGTAAAAAAAAGTTGCTGCCTTACATTTTTAAGTACAATCAACTTGGATGTTTAAGTCACTTCAACTTAAATGAAACATTACATTACATTAAACTGACTTAAAGAATGAGTTGAATCTTGTAGAATGTATAAAAAAAAGTTGAAAATTGCTTAACTTATTTTGATGAGTTAAAGCAATGTAAAAACATGTGCTGTCCTAACTTATTGATCATATAATTTTTTTCAGTGTATAGGTTCTCCGGCGGGGATCTATCCTTCGGCAGGGCCATGGTGTCTTTTGATTTTCTTGTTGACATTTCTGTAACGGCGGTGTTTTTTATGGGGAGGGGTTGCTAGCCCCTCGCCCAACCCTCCTCCTTTTACTTCCGGGCTTGGGACCGGCATGACGGAGTTCTTTATAACAACTAGCCAAAAGTAATTAAATAATTTTTTATATAAATCATCTCTACAATGATTTCATCAACCACGATACCAGTGATCGGAGTCTGCGTGATTGCGTGACGCAGCACAAGCTCATAAAAAACATACAGCGCAGTGAGTGCGCCAAATACAGAGGGTAGAAGGAAATTCAATAAAAAAGATATAAACAAAGTTAACCACATCACATTTACTATATAACCTATATAATAATGCACCACACTTGTTTACCTTAAACTGTTTTATCTACAAAAAAAAAAGTTTACTTATTATAGAAATAATAATAAAAAATAAAAAAACAATTATAAATATGTACTAAAGTTTGCACAGCACTACGGTAGTATCACAATAGTTAAGCTTCAAAATACTGGTGAAGCCATTGTATTTTTTATACAGTAGTAGCCTACCTTAAGGAATGTTGTATGTGGGGCAGGTTCACTAAAACGTTCATTTGAACATGCATGTCTGCAAGAACATTAGAGGGTGTGGTGCCTTTCCACTGTGCCCTGTATAGTAAATGCGGTGTAGAATTCGCACCTTATATTGTATTTGGGGATGCACGACATATCAACCACATATTGTGTCATGAACTGCATGGAAGCAGAGACGGTAGTCGGATCTAAATGCAGCAACAGAATTTAATTAACAACGACTTGGTAAAACTCAGAACTAGAACAGGGAAAACTCATGGAAGATACATACATTCATACATTCAATAACTGACCCCGAACAAGAGAGCACACAGGGTTTAAATACACAGCGGGATGAGGGAACGAGACACAGCTGGGGCAAATGAGCACAATAATCAGGACCATACAAACTAACAAGACAACACACCTGAAACAAGGGAACTAATAATTAACATGACTAGCAGACTAGGACTAACTGAATACAATGAACAGAAACAAGAAACTGAATGTAAAAACCAAAGACAGAGAAAACAAACCAGAAACATGACAAAAATAACACACCGTTACATATTGATTTGGCCGATAAGTTGTCATTTTTTATGTTATCGTTATCGATCCAATGATAAAATAATGCCGATATATCAAAGCTCTTTGGAAATACATCGCTTGGCGGAGGAATAAATGTGTTATAACGTTATAATTGTTGTTGCTGGCATGCCCGGAGTGGGTAATCGGGAGAATTCCCGGTGGGCCGCTTCACTTTTGGGCCGGTCGAGGTTTTTTTATTTAATTTTTTTTACATTTCAATGTCACGTTAGTTACTAGGCTACACACGTTTCGCATTCTGACACCGCAGCGCACAGCCTCTGCATGGGTTGTACCATGTGAGGGAGTTCTCCCCTCCCCTCCTATAGAGTTGGTTGGGTCCATACCGATAGCTGGGCCGGCCCTACCGTAACGGTACCATAGACAGTATATAAACTGGACACAGCGACCCCATAGGTTTCAACGGAGAAAAGTGAAGCAAATTAGAAGCACTCATTTCCTGATTGCCGAGCGAACTGCGCAGACTCAAACTGAGCTTGACGACGTGGATGTGACGTGAGCAGCCTGTCTGACAGTTGTAAGTCTTCTAGGAGCTGTGCCAAGAGAAATCTGAATCATTCCCTTCCGAAACTTGCAGAGACGGAGAGCGTGAGTAGGAGCTGTCCATGAGCTAGGAGCAGGAGAAACTTTACGATTCTCTATGGGCTTCTCCCTTGACTTTATCGGACTTTATGCCTCCACGTTGTAAAGTTATTCTCTGTCAAAGTGACGCCAAAATGAATGGGAGTCAATGGGATGCTAACAGCAGGTGATGGTCCGCTAGCCAATGGCGGCGCCCGGGGAAACTTCAAAATAATATGAATCCCTGGCACCCTGAACGGTACACGTCAGGGAGGATGATGGGAGGAAGAGGCCAGGAGGTATGGAAGCTTTGTTTCCGCCACAGAATAAAACATTTTAAAAGATAATTGCGACTTTTTATCTCACAATTGCGAGTTTTCGCAATTCTGACTTTATTTCTCAGAATTGCGAGATATAGAGTCAAAATTGCGTGAAATAAAGTCGCAATTGCGTGTTATAAAAGTCAGAATTGCGAGATATAAAGTCAGAATTGCGTGATATAAAGTCGCAATTGTGTGTTATAAATCAGAATTGCAAGATATAAATTCAGAATTGTGTGAAATAAAGTCGCAATTGCTTCTTATAAAATCAGAATTGCAAGATATAAAGTCAGAACTGCGTGAAATAAAGTCGCAATTGCTTATAAAGTCAGAACTGCAAGATATATTGTCAGAATTGTGTGATATAAAGTCGCAATTGTGTGTTAAAAAGTCAGAATTGCGAGATATAAAGTCAGAATTGTGTGAAATAAAGTCGCAATTGCTTCTTATGAAGTCAGAATTGCAAGATATAAAGTCAGAACTGCGTGAAATAAAGTTGCAGTTGCTTATAAAGTCAGAACTGCAAGATATAGAGTCAGAATTGTGATATAAAGTCGCATTATAAAGTCAGAATTGCGAAATATAAAGTCAGAATTGTGTGAAATAAAGTCGCAATTGCTTCTTATAAAGAACTATTGATTATTTATATATTAATTATTATTTAACCGTTACATTATTTGTTAACCCATGGTATTAATACAAACTACACAATAGTAAGAGCTGAACTGTTGCTTCATTTATCCAATTTAGAAAAAGTGCTAATTTGGAATTCCACCATGGAAAAAGTGGGCCGGTCTTGGGCCTGACACTCCCGGGCTGAAAAGTGGCCCCACTCCGGCCCTGGTTGCTGGTGTTTATTTTATGAATAAAATAAATATTAAAATTAATATTTTTATGGAGTAACCGTTTCATAAATGCAATAAGCCCCTTGAAGCCGTGTTTTGCAGTGAATTTAGAACAGCTAAAGGGGTTTTAGGCCTCCTTAGCTGTTCTAAATTCACTGTAAATCATGGCTTCAAGGGGCTTATTGCTTTAAAGCAGGGCTATGCAGTTTTGGCAATTTCTTCGCTGTTTTCTCGCTTTTTGCTCGCAGGTTTCTCTAGTCTATAGAGCTCCCCCAACATCTTCGGAATAGATATTTGACACCACTGTCGTCAAAACTTGTTGGCAACTCTCCCCCCTCCCATCTTCTCCCGCTGGTCATATGCATTAGTTTTAAAAGAAGCCGTGAACGCACGGAGCCATGTCCACTGAGGTTTGTATGATACACAGAAGGCTAGCAGATAGTATAGCTTAGATAGTGTATGTGTGCAGTGCCGTAAAGCAATTCGTTACATTGTGAGACCTGATTTCATGCCCGCTGCCCAAAGTTGCAAGGGTGTTTTTTCCGCTCACAGATGTTAGGGGGGTGCGAGTAGACCACCATTCAACCCGAAAAAAGTCATATAACCATTCCAATGACCCCGAAGCTGTAAATTAAGCTAAACAAACCCTGCATAGTTCCCCTTTAATTTACCTCAGTTGAGAGATGCATGCTGTTCGCCATGATGGTTTTGAATGATTGGGATCACTTTGAAAAGGAAGATCACTTTGAAAAGAAGGAGCACGCCTGTAAAATAATGTTGTGAATTCGTTCGCCAGTGTTTCAGCGCGATGAGAGCGGTGTGGCGGAAAGAGCGCCTCTACCGAGTCAAGCCTTCATAACAAGCACAGTAATGTGCGCTTGAGCATTCGCAGTAATTTGTGCCATTGTAAGTTGTAATATGTTTGTTTTGTGTAACATATTATATTATATTATATATATATATTGTGCTTGTGCATTCACATCATTTTGTGTAGCTATATAAGTCGTAATACTAAGTTTATGTAATAAAAATATTTGATTCATCTCACATAGGATGCGTTTCATTGAATTAAATAACCCGCTAGAAAAGTTCTTAAGTTTCTTCAGTGAAGAGAGCTTGTTCTCTTTAGCTTCAGCGCTTGCAATCAAACAGCATGCAAAGCATTAAAAGCTATGATTGGGACTTTCATTTCATTATAATTGTACACAATATTGTAATAAGTTATTCAGCAAACGTTGAGTTGATTAACCTTCTAGCAAAGCGATTCAGTTTAACGTTCGTTCTCTTCAGCTTCAACGCGCACAGTTCAAACAGCAATGATGTAGAACAGTCAGCCTAATATTAAAGGGGTGGTTCGGGATTTTTGACATCGGACCTCATTTTTAAGTCAGCCTGGTTGTTATTATCAGTGGAGACAT
>FLSR01004888.1:29823150-29834697 GCA_900092035.1 Leuciscus waleckii | reverse complement strand
TGTCTCCACTGATGAATAACAACCAGGCTGACTTAAAAATGAGGTCCGAGTCAAAAATCCCGAACCACCCCTTTAAAGATGTTTACTATTACTGTAATATTAAAATTGTTTGATATTTTTTTCAAAAACATTGATGCGTTATTATTAATAACTCATGGTTTGATTAACAACAATATGGTTTGATTAAAATAATTTCCTTATTGTCCGTGCGGAGGTGATTCCATTGTATTTATCCATGGCACATGTATTTTGTTTCATTATATGCAGCCCAATGTTATCCAATGACTTGTTTACATTATTAGGCATTTTATTTAAATTTTTTGTTAGGCAATATATTTTTTTGGTAACACTTTACAATAAGGTCTCATTTGTTAATGCATTAAAGGGGTGGTTGATTATGATTTCACTTTTTTAACTTCAGTTAGTGTGTAATGTTGCTGTTTGAGCATAAACAACATCTGCACAGTTACAATGCTCAAATTTCAACGCAAAGGAAGATATTTGCTTTTAAAGAAATCACTTTTCAAGGACTACAACAAACGGCTGGTAGAGACTACACCACATTCCTCCTGGGTTAGTGACATCACCAACCCTACAATTTACATAAACCTCACCCCCTGAACACGATTTATAGATTATCATGACAGAATATGCTAATCAATGACTAGAAGATACTACACATACGCTACATAAATTCATCAACTAACCATTCAGAAATGTCCTGTTGCATTCTACATGTTGTCACTTCTTCTTGAGTCTCTCCATCATTGTCTGAATCCGGTTTGAAAATAAATTTTCAATGCATGTCTGTGTGAGCGCAAGCTGTTGTAGCTCCGCCCTCTGTGCCAGGAGCCGCAGCTCATTTGCATTTAAAGGGACAGACACAAAACGGTGCATTTTTGCTCACCCTCAAAAATGTACAACTTTAACATGTATATAAAACTATTTGTGGGGTATTTTGAGCTAAAACTTCACATACACACTCTGGGGACATCAAAGACTTATTTTACATCTTGTGAAAAGGGCATTATACCACCCTTTAAACTAACATGAACTAACAGAGAGCAATACCTTTGTTAATGTTAGTTAATAAAAAGCCCATTTGTGTTCATATAGTTCAGTGCATTAACTAAAGTTAACAGATACAACTTTGGATCTTAAAAATGACTTAGAAAATGTTGAGCTTAACATTAAGAATGTTGAGCTTAACATTAAGATTAATAAATGCTGTAAAAGTATTGTTCATTAATTTTTGGTTCATGTTAACTAATGCTAACAAAATTAAACCTTATCATAAAGTATTATAATTTTTTAATAAAGAAGTTAGCCATAGGAGTGTAACACTCCTATCTTACACTGGTTAAAACTAGGCTACTGTAGGGTATAGGTTTGATTTATGTTGGAGTGTTTGGTACACGGCTTTTAATGGCGAGCCTTTTGTTTTTGTATCTAGGCTATCAAAGTATATAAAAATTTGAATTTAGATTTATCTGCCAATATATCGGTTATTGGTATCGGCCAAAATGTTCATATCGGTGCACCCCTAATTGTATTGAGTGTTTTCAAATACCGGTTTCATACCGATTATTCCATCGATTAATTGAGTAGTCGAAATGTTTTATTACTATTGTGGTAATAAAAATAGATCAAAGTGAACAACAGTCAGCCACACATCACAGCCCCAATCATCACTCAATCACCAGAGTACTGACTCTCTGCACCTGCACTCCCTCATCAACACACCCTTCATATGCCCCGCTCACCATTCACTCCTTGTCTGGTCTCGTCGCAGTAATACACTGCTTTCTTTCAGACTCCTTACCAATGTACTCACCTAAAATCTTCTCATCCTGTATCCAGTCTCCTGTCCGTCTTCCGTCCGTCATCCTGATCGCCTGTCTTCGTGTTCACTCGTCACCTGCACAGAGAATCATGACCTGCAAAGCTGGCACGTACGTGTCAGTGTCAAATAATGTAATAATGTAAACATAATGAATGGTGACTGTAGAAAGCAAAAGCTGAATCCCGGGCATTTTGGGGCGATCTCGAAATCCTGTCCAGACATGTCCTGGTTAAACAGGACGTATGGTTCCCTAAGCTATAGGGTAGCTATATTGATTAAGCATAACTATATTGGCCTGAAGAATTTTGAAGTAATCTACCACAGTAAATGCATATTATAGCCTAAGAACAGGATACTTGTTTTCAGATTTACCATGCATCATTGCCCATCCTAATTTTGAGGCAGTGTGTCTCAATCCAGATCTACTGTGGGCTGCCCTCGTCAGCCTCCATGACAGATGGAGCGCTGGTTTACCCAGTCGCGATGCAGTTACTAACAGGCGGTCTAACATGAACATATTTGTTTAGAATTAGATAACATATTATTACATGGCTTGGCTGAATTCCAGTGTAGAATGCGGTGTGTTATTTCTTGATAACAGACTGCTGCGAAGTATAACACACCATTGCCATGTGTAGCCCTATGGGAATTTGGGTATTTCCTAAAATCATTATTTTTATATATTTTTTGGTTATTTCCTTTAAAATGTACATTTCATGTTGTTAAAAATGTTTAAATAATGTTTGTGTGTGTTAAAAAATTCACTTACCTAGAAGAAAGATCCAATGAGGGGTCAGGGGGGTGAGAGGTTGCGAGGAGGCAGGAAGATAACATTGGGAGAATGACACGAGAAAAAAAGGGAGAGACACATGAGTGAGAACTGCGCTGTGACTGCCACGTTAAAAATTGGTAAAACACCAAGTTAATGCGTGTGATGGTAAATGAAATGTAATTGTATACTGCACGAAGAGTGAGTTACAGACATTTTGACTAAGTTTACAGTGTAATAGTTAATGGTTGTGAAGGACTCGGATAGAGTTTTCAAATAGGAGAAAGAGTGGACGGCTAGTCAGCACGATTCAGCTACAAAGACTATGCCAGCGAGTAGCCTGCTCGGTTGCCCTTTTGTGCATCGTCTGAAAAAACACTTATCGCCATTCCCTGCTTAGCTGTCGGACGACGTCTTCAACCACCAGCATCGCCAGCACCGCGTTGCCGCGGCGTGGACAACGACCAGCACAATGACAGCAGTGAGTTTTTTTGTTTGCTCGCCACTGCGCGAAACGACCATTGTGTTTAAGGTCTCTCCGCTCCCAAGCCACGCTATAGGCCTGCAACGTGTCCTCCTCTGACAGTCTGGGTATTCATTTCATTTTATTTTATTGAGTGGCCACTTAGTCATTTGCCGGCTTAGCTTTAATTGTGGGGAATTGAGTGTTTTGTGTAATTGGTCATTTGACTGAACTGTTTCATTTGAATTGCACTTTTTTGATATTTGAACTGTATATATGTAAATACTATATTTTCAGTAAATAGTTTAAACGTATTTCTGTTGCAGATTTTCATTACATTGGGTTTATGATATTGATAAATTTGATACTTACGGCAATATAATATTATTGAGGTTACAGTAGCCTGGTTTAAAGTGAAAGTGTTTATTAACGCTGATTAAGATAGCCTAAGTGACATTTCAATTGATGCTTATTTAACCAAGCACTTGAGATAGCCGCATACAATTAGTGTTTCACTTTCATTTAACTATAAAGACACTGTATTGCCATTTTTGCGTTAAGTTAAAAGCTACCATTAAAGTAAATGCTAACAAGTAACTAATAATTAGGGAATTACAGTAGAGCATTAATATTAAAGAGAGCGATCTCTCGCCACAAAAGAATTCGGGGAGCGCACTCCACACTAATAGCTAGACACGCTAGGGGGCGCTACACATGAAAAACAGCGCGTTGCTATGGACGCAGCAGGATTCTAACCAGAGATGGAACGGACTATTTTCTTTAGCGGAAGCAATACAATCGTTTTTAAATCAATAAATTCCTTTTTAAATCAATATTTTGTGTCAAATTATTGATTTATTTGGTAGGTAGCCATGTAATAAGCAGGATATTGTATAGCGAGGCGGATGTTATAGCGAATACAACCCCTTCAGGCTGATTCAAGATCCCTCCTGCATCAGCCTGTCGGGGTTGTTATTCGCTATAACAACCGCCTCGCAATACATTATCCCTTACTTAGTTTGGCCAACACTGAAAGTTTTTCCAGTAACCAATAAAGATCTAGACAATAATACAGGGCAAACATTATTGGCTGGCATGTATTTTCTTGAGTCAAACCTTGATTCATCCTTTCATAACATTTAGTGTAAAACTTTTGGCTTTAGGTCTTACAGATATTCTTCCTAACGCCAGTTTACATGGTGGATGCATGACTGGCTGGGAGAAGAGTCCGCAGAATCATTCCCTCGTGTGCAGTGAACAAAATAAGAAATGTCTACCCCGAACCAAGTGGAGCCTATACAGGATTTGAACATCAGACAATCAGGGAGAAGTAGAGGAGGCATGGAGGAATTTTTAACTATGCATAGACTGAACTTGCAAAAAACAAACTGCTAAAAATAATTTAAAATTAAAACAGCTGAGCATTTAAACTACAATGGTGTGTTCATTGTGTATTATCAGAGGTGTCAAAACACACTTCCCATACTCAAAGTAGAAGTTTCCTGTGAAATGAAGAGAAATAATTTTCAAGACCAGAATTCCTTTGGGACCATCACAATTTATTCCCTATACAAAAGCAGGTGAGCTCTGCTTCAATAATATTGAAACATTTAAGGTGTGTGTGTATCAATCAGCAGCTCCCCCTCCCTCCAAGGTCCACACAACCCTGCCTCCACTAGCATAAGTGGGGAATGACAGGCAGACATGCCTCCCAGTATTACTACAATAAAGCACAGTTATGTACATATTGACAGATTTAGATGTTTATACACCAACATATTGATATACCAAGACAAACCAAATCAAACTGTTGAACACAGTTGTTATGTACATATTTACAAGTTTGATATTTATAAATACAGGTTTGCTTTCCTACATCACTGATAACTGAATAAACAAACACGTGCCAGAGATTTGCAGCTATTTGAAGCGTGAATACTGAAATGATTGCTAAATGATCTGTGATCTTG
This sequence comes from Leuciscus waleckii, assembly GCA_900092035.1. NCBI lineage: Eukaryota > Metazoa > Chordata > Actinopteri > Cypriniformes > Leuciscidae > Leuciscus > Leuciscus waleckii. The sequence continues at coordinate 29,829,652 of FLSR01004888.1, read as the reverse complement.
ACAGTGTCACCTGTGGAGCCATGATGTGTCTTTGGTTGAAACTCATGTCCACTGCCTGGTTTGGATCGTAATCAGAGGAGAGAACATCTTCCATCATGGCAGTCATGTAGCTGTAGTCCTTTTCTGTCATCACAGGTTTTGCTCTGAAGGTCTTGTGGACTTTGCTCCAAGCGATTTTGAATTTGGGTTCACCCACGCTCTCCCCATCTTGATAAACAGCCTATTCAAAAACAAAAAGGGAAAATAACTTAATATCAGGTTATTGCATAACACCAAAGGACATTTTTTTCTGTGACAAACTTTATGAAATTTCTACACTTTTAGAAATGTATGTATCCACCTGTTTCCTGGGGGGCGCTACTGTAAAATAGAACGTGGGTGAAACTTCCGGTTAGGTGGCGGAAGTAGTAAATCACCGGTATTTTGTGTTACATAGCGAAGAGATTAGGTATTTTTCTACTATTTAAAGTCGCAAACATTAATGAGAGATGTCGTTACGGAGCTCAGGGACAACATGTGCTGTTCGTGGTTGTACATATAACCGCACTAAACTAATTCAGTGGCTTAAACGTGAGTGTTTTGAACATAAGCCTAAAACTAATCCCGGCTTCAGCCACAGCTTTCCTCTTTGGACTGCCTCGTCAAGGGGCTCGTGTGGACATTTGTGGTAGTACCTGTTCCCAGGCCACTCATGACGGTTGGTAACATGGTGTACTATGGGACCCACTTCTCTCTCAACAGTTCAGCATTACCCTCACATGTTTGTGCACACCACCACAAATGATTTATGATGGATGTTCTCCACTCTGCCAGGCCTTCACATTCCTTTGTCTTTGCTGCCTTCGCTATTTTTTTTTGATAGGCCTTTGGCCACATGCCATGGGTCAAATTGATTTTGTTTTTCAGGATTGTTTACCCTCATTTCTTTCACAATTTGAGGGTGGCGGTCAGTGGAGATGGTGCTCACCTTAACTCCATTCTCTTCAATTGTTTGTAGAGCATCTTTGAAACCCTTGATCTCCATTGTTTTGGAGCTTGACACTTGGGTGCAACTTACAACTTTAAAGTCCACCACCTTTTCAGTCAGTGCATCCATAAAGGTGTACGTACAGTATTTAGCTGAGTGACCAGGAGAGTCACACCGGCCATCTCCACAGAGCACAACTTCTTGCTGGTTAGTCATTGTGGTTAACACAGTACTCTGCTCTTTATTCCATGTTTTTTCAATCACAGGAAACACGTACCTCTTCCTCAGTGTTGCATATGTTTCAGCACTTATTGTCTTTAGGTACATATTGTGACAGAAGCACTCAAATTTCGCAAAATGGATCCCACTGAAGAAGACTGACGCTGATAAGAGCAGGTTTCCTATCCCTTTGCAGTGTTTTCCAGGAGGCTGACTTTGCCATCTGTAACTGCAGAGTTCTAATGTCAATTGTGATCCATCATTGTGTAGCTCTCTCATATCTTCCTGAACAATAAGGAGCCACACTTTGAATAATGTCGAAGCAATTGCTGTAACTGCTCCTCAAAAACTAGAAAAACTCTAGTGCTAATTCCTTCAACATGTGAATTAATTGAAGGTCGTGAGCCCTGTGTACTTTGAGAGGACTCTGATGCACTTGCAGTGTAATCCGGATCAAATAGACTACGCTGTGACTGAGACAGATCGCTAGGTTCATTATCTGATAAGAACAGATCTTGAGAGTTGTCATCCTACTATGGTCGGTCGCCACCTGGTATGTGCGTCAGCTGGCCACTGTACAGCTGCATCCAATTGGTATGGCCCGAAATCCATCTGAGTCTCTGCATCAACTTTAATTGGAGAACACTGGACGCTTTTATCTTCCATTACAGCCTCGACAAGTGCATGGTTGTCTGGTTCGACACAGTCCATGATTTCCTCTGCACAAGTGGAGACACAAGCGCTAGTGCTACTTAGCATGCTATCCAGCGTCTCTTGCCTTAGCCGATTCTGTTCACGATTTACACTTGAAATACGCGGACGTTTAGCATTCTTGTGAGGAAAAATCGTGGGTATTGCATTCGGTTTAAGTACTCGCCTGTAACCACGAACCCCCATGTTCATCAGCTGTCGGCGATCAAAATCCTCAAATGAATCAGGGCTAAAGTGTCGAGAACAGAGCCGCAGGTAATTGGGGAGTTTCACTCGCCCGCAAGCATCTTCCCATTGTTTTCTTCTCTTTGCATCAGAACTAGGAAAACAGTGGAAGGTCAAATCACCGCTCTCGTTTGTCTTCGAATGGGCATCACAACCAACAGCCACACAATGTGGCATTTTATCTCTCTAGGTGAGTCCGACGATGAACTGTAGAAGAGTGTGTCGAACTGTCCGCGCGAATGCTCGCCTCTGATGTGTTCTTTTTAGTTTAGCGCTCAGGACCGTCGTGCGTCATCAACAATCGACGGCCCATAAAGCGGAAAAGAGCGGGTCTTTTAATGTTTATTAGATATTCAGAGATTTGTTTAAATTATGTAGATGCGATTTGCTGAATGTTGACGGTAAATGAGAAAGTATTTTAGCCTGAATGTTTGCCTTTTCTGTTACAAATAATATAAAAGCAATGCTTTACTTTTTTGCATACCATTTATTTTCCTTGTTTTACCAGTTCTGTCTAACAAAGTTTTAGATATGACTGACAGAGATCGTAAACTAATGAAGACAGAGAATGTGAGTGAGCGCTGTGTGAGCAGGCGCTGCCGTTCTCTTCTCAGGCGCTGGTGTTCTCAGCGACGCCCGTCAAAATAAAAGTCTGGAGCGCCGTCAAAACAAAAGTCCCGCTTCCACACATCGGCCAATCAGAAAAACGTATAGGCCGATGCCAATATTTTGGCCTTGGTGATATATCGGTCAACCACTAAAAAGAAGACATTAAATCTCAAGATCTCAGCAGAGGAGGATTAAACAACTCCACAAACAGCATTACCAGCTTCACTTATTACTAACCAGACTGACTTTATTTCTGTCAGACGTCTACAGAAGTTTTTTATTGAGAATTAACAGAGAATTTGTTTTAGAATTTAGATTTTGATGTTTTATTGAAAAATGTTTTGTTTAGTTGGGCAGTTTGACTCTTGGCTTTTGATGTGAGTTTGTGGTCTTTGAAACAGTGTTTACCAAAACACAATTTGTTGCAAAGAAAGCCAGAAACAAAGATGATCAGGTGATCGTAGTGTAGAATAATTCACAATTTTTTTTCCAGACCAAAAGTTGTGATTTGCTATTAAAAGCTTTATTAACCAACAATATTTTCTTGCAACAGATCAGACATTCTGAATTTAGATTTTTAAATACATTATGGAAAAAAAATCTTCAGACACACAGACATCTTAACCAGTTTAACTTTAGCTGGACAATAACTTTAGCCGGACAATAACTTTAGCCTATGTGCTGTTGTAAAGCCTAAATAATCTGTTACGGAAATTTCCTATTATCACTGTGAAGCTGCTTTGAAACAATCCATATTGTTAGAAGCGCTATATAAATGAAGGTAACTTGACTTCAGAATCAGCATATGAATCTCGACAATGGTGATATGCTTCATGCTGCAATGCATGCTGGGAGTCAAAATAGTATAAAACTTTTATTGGCAACATCTGTGCGGCTGCTGCATCGCCATATGTTTATGCACAGCCATAACATCTCTGCACTGTTATGGCTGTGCAGTAACACTGTATTATTGAATAAAAGGCTTCAATAATCAGAGAAAAAGGAGTTTTAACCATAGCGTCCAGCAGATGCAATACTTGTCTGTATCATCTCAGGATCTTTTATGAGGGTTTAAGCATGCGCTGTGAGGTGAATTTAACATTTTCTGACGTTTCAGTGTGGATGAGAAACTTTTGGAAAAAACTTGAAAACACCAGTGTAGATGGAGAGCGATTTGAAACAAAAACTCAATTTTCAAATCTATCAGGATTAATGTAGACGTAGCCTAAAAGAGATGACTGATATGACTGATGTTCATTCAGCTATTAATATCATTCATAATCTCTGACCTCTGCTTTCTCTGCTGGACATGTTGAAATTCTGTTCTTTCTTCAGTCTTCAGTCAATCATCTTCTCTGACTCCTGACTTCCGTCTCTTCATCATCCTGTGAGAGATTATAATGATTTTATTTCATTAACACACACTAATGAGATCATGTTACCACACCGCAACATTTATTTTAATATGATAATACTTTAATATGCAGTTGTTTAAAACTATTCTGTATGGGAGTTGGTTTTCTCCAAAACACACACATTACATAAATTGCTACCCTGATAAAAACGGAATGATTGTTTTGTGTTTCTGTGTATATGAGCATCTTATTACACTGATTTGCTCAAATATATAATAATATCTTAATAACATATATAGTAATAACATGCACCAATGCTATATTTTCTAAATGTCATAATCATTTTTTAACAAACAAGTATTCATTACTTCAATGAGTTCATTGTGTAGCGTCTGGACCAATCGGACACACACAAATTATTAATTTATTTAATGAATAATCCAGCAAACTCACTGTGAAACCAATAAATGCTGTAAATTCCCATCAGCTACAAGTGAAGACGAGCATCAGAGCATCAGGAAGAGCTGAAATCTGCAAAGACTGGGTTTATTAAAGAGGACAGTGAGAACATGAGTGATCCAGAACCCTGCAGAATGAAACACACTGAAGATCCTGAAGAACAAAGAGGTTGGTGTTTATTGTTCATTCATTCATGATGCTGAAGAACATTCAGTTAGAAACATTCAAGCACTTCCTCACATTTAGATATGCAGTTAAACGAATAGGAACTGCATTTTCAACAATGGTCAGTAAAGGGATCAAGTCAAACCCTGGGACCCAAGAATAGACTTTTGTCCACTGTAGTGGACATTATATTTTAGTGAATTTCTCTGACATCATACATGTCACATGACACAACATGGGTGTCATGTAAAGAGCACATTCAGGACTTTTCAGAAATACCAAATGTTTTGGAGGTTTCACCATGAAAACAACTTCTCCTTGGTCTTTAAAAATGTCTGACATTAATTTAGTGATCAAATGTAGCATTCTTATGGAAATATGATAATATATTGTAATTATAATTTAAATTGGACTACTTTTCAAATTGTATTTCATAAAGCAACATCTCAGGAAACTGTTATGGGGTTTCAACTAAAAAAAAATACTTTCTGTTACAGAACAGGGCATTGATTTCATACATGTCCACTTTAGAGGACATCAGGACTTAAATCATGTTTATCAAGCATTTTGTGAGACACAACAAGTGAATATGGAAATCAATTATGCATCAATATTCCTATGAAATATTAGATATTATTATTAAAATGTTGCCAATTATTACACTTCTTTTTTCATTAAATGTTGCTCCAAGAACACATTAATGTGCAAATTAGATGCAGTGTAGATATATTGCATTGAATGGGAATATCAATTTATGGCCATTTTACCCACTATTGCATAAAGTAAAATGGTGTATCAATTCATTCCATTATTTTTTTCATAACATAGTTGAGAATCCTCTTTATACAAATTTTGTTTAAAAAAAATCCTGAAACCCCAAAATGTATTGGTGATTGAAAAAATAATCCCATTGTTTTTGCCTATACATATAATTTCATGTCATTTAATTTTTTAAACAACTTAGTCCTGGCGTCCACTACAGATTACATAGCATAACGTATGAATAAAATAATATTTGTCAAAAATGTGATGACATGGAAAAAAACTAAATTAACTTTTTTTTCTGGGTCCAGGAGGATAATTTGATCTCTGGTTTATGGTTCACATTTTTTTGCAACCATGTTGGAATATACCAAATGTTTTATGAATTATGAATTCCAAAAAAACAATGAATTACCCAAATGTTGGATATTTCCCAGTAAAGCGTATTTATGATGTATTTACAGCGCAACTTTCTGTAATTATAGTGTACCTTTAAAGTCCTTACGTGTAAGTATAAGGGAACAATGTGTACATTTTTGGGAATAAAGGGGGAACAACCAGGAGAATTGACAAATTGTTTATACTGTAAGTATTTTAGAACTTTTCAGAATCTAAAGCAATACCGATAATTCTAATCAATTCAACACTAAAGTCAGTCTAGACTTTCAGTATGTGAAGTTTCTACGGACACTTTAAACTTGAACTACAACGCACGGAAATTCACTTGATCTTGTGTTTGAATGGAAGTCAGTGGAACAAAAACAGTCTAGTGTGACCGGCCCTCAGGTATTAAAGTCTTTAGTAAAATAAATAAAGAAGCATGGAATTAATTTATTATGTTTTAAACGTTTTGGAAATTGTAAGTTCAATGTACCTCATTCATGGAAGGTTTCAGAGATAATTTATAAAAATGCATCAAAAGGATCATAATATTTAATAGCAGTTGTCAATTACATTACTTATGTCCTCACTTCATATTTCTCTCTTAGAATTATTTTGATGTACTGAAAATGAAAATGACACTTTCTTT
>FLSR01004888.1:29810510-29823050 GCA_900092035.1 Leuciscus waleckii | reverse complement strand
GTAAAAAGTATATTTAAAAAGTTAAAATTCTAACATACTAAGTCGAAATAATGATATAATAAAAGGTACATTAAAAACTAAAAATTCTGACTTAAATGTCATAATTATGACATAAAAAATCATAAAAATGACAGTCAGAAATATGCCACACATACAAGTCGCAATTATGACTTAAAAGGTCATATTCTTAAATAAAAAGTTGAAATTCTGACTTTAATGTCATAATTATGACAGAAAATCAAGATTATGACATAAAAACTAAATTATGACATACTACGTCGAAATGATAACAAAAAGTCAAAACTATGAAATATGAAGTCATATTTATGATATTAAAAGTCAAAATGCGTAAATAAAAATGTGAAATTCTGACTTAAATGTCATAATCATTTTGAATGTTCAGAAATAACGTTTTCATATCTGTTCTTAGAACACATTTTTGTAAGCTGGGTAAACGTTAAACTCAGATTAAATGTTTAATTGCTTCATTTTATGTCATTGCAGCAACAGTCGGTTCCGACTCCATTCATTTTCTCCATATTTAAAAGGTTACAATTCTGACATACTAAGTCATAATTAAGACATCAAAAAAACTTAAAAATGACACACATGTCCTAAATCCCTATGGGAGGAATGAATGTAAAGCACTTGTGTGCGGGCACTAATGTGTTGCGTTGGGTGTGTGTTCTCACCGCTGGAACAGGTTTGTGTTGTCGTCACTTGCTGGTTCGCAACCAGAGCCGCTGAGCTCAAACCTTTAGGATCAGAGATCACAGAACATTACTATCAACTCTTCCCCGGTCTACGTTCACAGACACATGATATTATTAGCCACAATTATTATATATTCTCACGCAAACAGCCCAGTTGTTTCTATAGATGCTGGACTGAGTTCTGAATGTTAAGGCCCCGATTTATTTCAAGCAAAACTGAAGAACGAATTGGTGTGACATAATTTCGAACAAAACCAGGATTCGTTTTCGGGGTTTAAAAACAGCTTTCCAAAGTGAAATTTCTGAAAAGTTTGCTCCACTGGGAAACACCTCTGATCTGCCATTGGTCGGTGCCGATTACATAATAGGTGGGTGTGGCTCTAAGGCTCCGCCCTCTTTGGGTGTAAATCTTCTCCGGTTCATTTGTGACCCTGGACCACAAAACCAGTCACATGGGTCATTTTTTAAAATCTGAAATAAGACAATATTTGGTCGAGATATAACTATTGAACATCTGGAATCTGAGGGTGCAAAAAAATCTAAACATTGAGAAAATCTCCTTTAAAGTTGTTCATTTATGTTGGCGATTGTGCAGCATTCACTCACAAAAATACATGTTTAATACATTTACGGTAGGAAATTTACTAAATATCTTCATGGAACATGATCTTTACTTAATATCCTAATGATTTTTGGCATAAAAGAAAAATCTATAATTTTGACCAATACAATGTATTGCCCGTGCAACTCGAGAGTGGTGTCGTGGTTCAGGGTCACATTTCTTCTTTTCAGTCAGTCAAAGTCAGATGTGAGTAAAAACATGAACACAAGAAAAAATGTTAGACGAACTTCCAACTAAAACATTCAGGAAAAAAAATCAGGATGGGTTAGGGTTGTTCAGGATGGGTAGGGGTTGTTCAGGATGGCTTAGGGATGTTCAGGATGGGTTAGGGTTGTTCAGGATGGGTTAGGGTTGTTCAGGATGGGTTAGGGTTGTTCAGGATGGGTTAGGGTTGTTCAGGATGGGTTAGGGTTGTTCAGGATGGGTTAGGGTTGTTCAGGATGGGTTAGGGTTGTTCAGGATGGGTTAGGGTTGTTCAGGATGGGTTAGGGTTGTTCAGGATGGGTTAGGGTTGTTCAGGATGGGTTAGGGTTGTTCAGGATGGGTTAGGGTTGTTCAGGATGGGTTAGGGTTGTTCAGGATGGGTTAGGGTTGTTCAGGATGGGTTAGGGTTGTTCAGGATGGGTTAGGGTTGTTCAGGATGGGTTAGGGTTGTTCAGGATGGGTTAGGGTTGTTCAGGATGGGTTAGGGTTGTTCAGGATGGGTTAGGGTTGTTCAGGATGGGTTAGGGTTGTTCAGGATGGGTTAGGGTTGTTCAGGATGGGTTAGGGTTGTTCAGGATGGGTTAGGGTTGTTCAGGATGGGTTAGGGTTGTTCAGGATGGGTTAGGGTTGTTCAGGATCTTAAATCGAGATGCATTTACTAGATGAGTAAAATGACATACGATATTATGTCTTGTTTTCTGGGGATATGAATCAAAATTAATTGATTTGTTGCTTAAAAAAAGCTAAATTATCTGCCAATGGTGTAAGAAAAAAAATGTTAATTCAAACAGAAAAATAATGTTAATTCAAACAGAAACAAGATCATTTTTCTCACCCCACTGGCAGATAATTTAGCTTTTTTTAAGCAAGAAATCAATTCATTTTGATTTATATTCCCAGAAAACAAGACATAATATATTATGTTATTTTACTACTTTAGTAAAGACATCTTTATTTAAGAATCTTTAGATATTTGGACTGGAAACAAGACAAAAATACCCAAGTAAGAAAAGCATTTTTTGCAGTGTAATAAGCTCAGCTAAGTATTCTGGTGCCGTATTAACAGTGTTATTAATAACTATTAATTAATAAGTATTAATAGTGTAGTTCCGTTGTTTTTGACCTTTTCACCTTGAAAGGGGTCGTACTGGCCGGACACCAGCGTGTAGCTCATGCCCAGGTGAGTGAGGTGATGTGTCTGAAGGTGGCGTCCGTACGGGACCGTCTCTCTCTCCCGCTCAGTGTCTCGTTCCTGCTCCGGGGATCCTCGTTCTCCAGGCTGGAGAGGGAAACACACAGCGGAAACACTGAAATACTGTGAAGACAATGACATTCTTCATTTGTTTTATGTGGTTTGAAGCCATACGCTCTTTAAAATAAAGGATCAAAAAGGGGGTTTTCACAGCGATGCGATCCCAGACAGCAACATAGTGTCGGTCCAGATCCGGTACCCGTTGATTCCCCATGTATCAGATGTGGGCCGGATCTGGGCCGACACTATGTTGCTGTCTGGGATAGAAGATCCATTTTTGGTTCCCCAAAGAACTTCAGTAGGCGCGTTTCCATTACAGATTAACGTCAACAATGACGTTTCCATTAACGATGTTATGCGACTAAAACATTTATTTTTTCCTCACGCGATCAGTAAAATCATTCCAAAAACCATGGTGACGGACGTTGGTAGGATTATGTACTATATCCCAGCCACTGCACTGGCCATTATTATTAATGGAAGGAGATGTGTGTGTGTTTCCAAGCATTAATGGTAAGGAACAACCCTTATTATACTTGTGAGTGGCTCATATGAGGAGTTTCTGGGTGTTTATCCCTCATTTCTGTTCCAGGTCTTGATTGTGGCATTTATTTGAGGTTTAGAATCCATTATTCCTGTAATTCTTTTGTCTTATATGAATTTAATAAAGAACTCTGTCTCGTATTCTGTCCAATCACACCGCATCGTCTACGTCAGCTGACCTGTAAATGCGCAAAAACTGTTTGCATTGCATTGCAGTTTTGCGAAATATTTCTTTTTCGAATTGCCTGAAAAACCTTCTCATGCGAGCGGGAAAACTTTTTTGCGATAAATGGGAGTTTTTGCGAAATTGACGTGTTTCCATCGGGCGTATTTTCAATTCGTAATTTCAATTTGCGCAATTTGAAGGGTAACGGAAACGCGGCTAGTGATGAGTTCTTAAAATAACCTTTTTTTCTTACATTTATTTTCCACTATAAAGAACGTTTTGTGGAATGGATGGTAGAGGTTCTTCACCGAACCGTAAATGCCAATAAAGAACCTTAATATTTAAGAGTGCACATTTCCCGACAGGACACATATTTACAGCGTGAAGCACCCACATGAATCCATATCAATATGTCTGATATATATTCGAATCTTAAAACAGTCCTGCTCTTTAAAGCCAATCAAAGACTGTCTTCAGTGCCTCCGTCTTCAGGTTTGTCGACATTGGGTTGGCTAACATGTCTATGGAAAGCTTTGGGTGTTTCCTTGAAGGTCTAGAAAATCAGTAGCTTATCGTAGCGTAAACCCAGCAAGCAATTGCCATCATTCACATCTCGGTTAACTATAAACCCGATATAGCTCGGCTATGAGTAACCCACTTCTGGACAAAATAATCTTGAATTTGGTTACATGTCGCTTTTGCCAAAATAACTTGCGAGATGTTTGATATTCCATCATGTAAGGAAAGTCAATAGTGATGACAAGGTGTGTGGTTTCATTTCTTTGACGTGTCTAGTTGATGACTAGTCTAATCTTGGGCTATGGTTTAGACGTCTATATAATTTTCACTGATAGCCCAAATTTTGACAAACAAATGTCTTGTTTTAGCCTAGACATCATGGCTGTGTTTAGACGCTATTAGACGTATTTTTAAACACAAAATTTCTTGCTGGGAAATGATCAAAACCGAAAAGCTGAAATTGTTTACAGTGCCTTTAATCAATTAATGAAACTTTTGTGTTCCATAGTGTGCCAACAAATCCCAATTCCCAACAATTTGCCAGCATTTATTTGATGTCCTCTACTGTTCTGGATGTTCATTAAGGAACTATATATACAAGACAACTTCAGCTTCACACAGTTTGTTTAGATCACATGTAGATCCACATTTGACTCTGTGGTGGCCAATAAGCCCTGCCTTACTTATAAATGATCCAACCGTCTTTTACTTGCTGTTTTGTAGTGGGATACATACAACAGGAGATTTGCCATGATAAGGCAAGAGAGGATGCGACAGCAGCTCTAACGCTGTCGAATCTGTCACTGGTTTGCTGCTTTGAGCTGCTTCTGAATCCTCTCTCCCAGCCGTCTTCCCATACAGAGGGTAATGGAAACCTGGAAAGGAAAACACACAGCTTACTCTCAATACAAACAATCCAAAGCCTCTAAGGAGCTGAGTGAGGGAATACTTCTCTGACACTCCAATCCTTTATTTGTAAAGCTTTGTACGGTAACCCCCGTTCTTCCATGCGAACACATGCTTTAACCCCACAAAATTATTGACACTACACTGTAAAAACAAATTACCGTAAAATATCCAGTAAAAAAACGGCAGTTGTGTTTGCCAAAATCACCGTACAAAATACGGTAGCAACATTTTAGGTTTTACAGACTTAAATTTACAGTAAAAAGCCGTATTTCATTATCTGATATAATGTTAATTTACCGACTTATTGAAGTACTAATATCTGTTTTGTACCATTGTAACACACTGACAACTACCAATCACAGCGCTGATGAGAGTCACATGATCAATCACAAGCAGCTTTTCCACAAGATAGTTATTAGTAATATATAGAAGCTGCACAGTGTCATTCACACACACACTAAACACCAACTTTAAAAATGCTGTAAACATTAATTTAACACCATTAAATGTAACATAAAACCCTAATGTACATAACTGATAAGAAAAAACTAAGAAGAAACAGTTATTTCAACAAAAATACATCAAATGTGAAGTGTCATGCAGGGAATTGTGGAAAAATTGTCTTTTTCATTTCCAAAACCTGTAAATTTAACTGTATTTTACTGTAAAATTACATTAAATGCACAATCTATCACAGTTATTCACCGTATATATAGTACGGAAACTTTCTGTTAACCAATTAACAGTTTTTCACTGTGGCATTTTTACGGTATTTTACCGTTAAAATCACGATGTTTTTTACAGTGTACCCTTCCCCCCACAGTCACAATAGTGGTGTCATATTTACAGATGATTACCTGGGTAATTGTGCACCAGAGCTGGAGACATCACCCTGTACGCATTGCTGCTCGCCTCGCACAGGTGTAAATAGGGGTAGGAGTGTTGAAACTGGAGGAAGGATTGCTGGGGTGACGATGCGGGCCCTCTCGCGGTCTGCGAGTCTTCAGACATCTCGTCCACAATCTCGTCCCCATCCACTCGGGTACTTTCCTCAGAGACCTCGGCAGCCGTCTCGCACTTGACGTTCTGGAGTTCGGTCTCCAGCCTGGACTCGGACTCTACAGGCATGTGCCAGTCTTTCCCCTTGTCTGGACTGAGAATCATTTCCTCAGAGATCTTGTTGACCTCTTGATTTTGCTGCTTCACATATTTGGACTGAAAGAGTGCTCCAGGACTGAGACTCTGAAGCCTAAACCCAGAGGAACATCCACCGTCAAACAGTTTCTGCTCTGACAACCAATGCAATTACACACCTTACAGGGAAGCCCTTTGTTATGAAACAGTAGCCCTGTGTTTAATGCGTTCACTGAAAATTTCAAAAGGATCAATATGATCTCAATCATCAAAAAATCCTGGCAATTCGATCATTTGATGATTAAGGATCATACAGAATCTCCACTCATAACAACATGCGTTGAACGACTGTTATCCCAGCATAACCAAGGACTTTTCTAGAAGTCTGTTAATGTCTTTAAAAGAACATTTCCTCAGTAAATGATAAGTAACATCAGTAACTTACATTTAGAAATGTTACATTTGTGTCCACATTTGATTTTGAGTTTGAGCTCTCCAAACTGAGGTCTTCAGATTCCTTGAGGACCCCTTGTTCTTTAGTCACGGCATGGATATGAGACGGCTTTCCCTGCTGCTGCTGCTGAAATGACAGCTGCTTGTCCAACTCCACATAGATGAAGCCAGGTTTCGCACAGCTAATTTTAACAGAGTTTGCCCCCTTATGAATCGACTGAGGAGAGCTCATAAATTGTTTTTGCTCATCCTTCGTTCGTTCCTTTTGCTCGGATCCTCGCCTAACTTGACCTCTACTCTGCTTGCTATACTGTATTTCCTCACAGCACGCCTCACTGAGCGGCCTGTGGGAGCTGGGCATCATCAGAACCTTCTGGTCCACGGGAACACCCCGGCTGTACTGTCCGTAATACAAGGACTGAGCCAGCGCTGTGTGCGTTTCGTACTGAATCTGCGATTGGGAACTTGAGTGGCTAGACGATTCTGAGCTTTTTACATCCTCACTTGAATCTCTCAAGTCATCCTTCGGTCGACCGTAAGGTGAGGCCACCTTGTGGAACGATGTGGAATTGGCTTGCCCAGAGTGCATGTAACCTGGGATACAATGGGATTCATAGCCATGGCCATGAGATGTGGACTGGACCTCTTTTCCTGGGTCACGTGCCAGCATTGGGAATTTTGGGAATGATGTTGGCGTTCGAATCTTGCGTGGAGTTCCTTCTAGATCTCGAGTTGGATCCGCCGTCCTCGGCTGCATCGGATATGTCGGAGTATGCAGGACTGTTTGTTTTAGCAGTCACTCCAACTCCATCACCGTTTGTAAGAGGGCCACAGTCCATTCTCGCAGAGCTCCCAATAGAAGGACTCGGTGCGTTGTCTGAGAAGGTGTACACCTTGTCGGCCTCGGCTCTGATACTCGCCATGCGGCTTTCCTGCGTTTCACCTGGACCGTTCACCACATCTTGCTTGCTCAAGTGCTCTTTCAAGAGGCTTACAGGAAAGTCTTTCCCGATGCTCTTGGCATCGTCCGTTTTGGTGTAAATCGGATCGCTTTTGGGACTCTTGCAATTCCTGTCCTTTAATCGATGCTTTTCCTTTCTCTTACTCTCTTTGCTAAGGACTGCAGTGGTGTTGGCCATGTTAACTTGTGCAATAATGTCCAGCTTTGGCTTAATGGGTTTCAAGGAGAGGTTCTTGGCTTTTGTGAGGGTAACAGTTGGAGAGGCCTGATGAGAAGAAACGTCTGGGATTTTAGTAGAAAATGCAGTGGGGGGAATAGCGGTCAGCTTCGGAGGAGCAGGAGCAGCATTGATTAGTCTATTGATTCTAGACTTAGCCGAGCATCTCTCAGCGAACCCACTTTCCTTCTTTACTTTGCTACAGATGTCCCTCTTTTCAATAGCACCCTCCGCTTCGAGCTTAGGCATCTCGACAGATGTGCTACGATCCGTCATGAGGCAGTTCTCAAGGACGACAGACATGTTGGAAATGAGTGGGAGGTTGCTCAGATCGTCTATGGATCCATCCTTACTTGTCAAGTTCTGGCGTATTTTTGCATTGGCCATGGGACTGCCTTCATTGTTGAGCAATGCTTTCCTGCTCTTTGGAGAACCGACTGCATTGAGTTTATAAATGCTTCTGGGCTTCTTGGAGACGATGTTCTCAGAAGAATCAAAGGTACTAGCTGAGTGCTTCATCAAAATCTGAAAGTCTGTCTTCGCTTTCCACCTCAAACTCTTGCTTGCTGTCATTGTTCAGGTGAGCGTGCGACTGGTGGTAACGGAGCCCGTTGATATGTTTGTACTTCTTGTTGCAGTTCGGATGTGGACAGTCTATTAGCATTGGGGAGGCGCAAACCTGATCAAGAAACACAGGGTCGGATTTACCCTGAGGGGTGGAAGGAGCACTCCTGGATTTGGCTCGTATCCTTTTCCCATTCCCATTCCGAATGTCCTCCGAGACCAAGCTCAAATCTAGATCCGCTGGGGCTTTGCTTTTTCTTTTTCCGCATATAAGTGGATTGGATTTGATGTCCTCCACGTAGTATCCAGGTGTTCTACAGCCACTGAGGTTCAGACTCCCTCGTCTTCCTTTGCTGCCGATTCCCACACCACGTCTCTTGTGAGTTAGTCCTCGTATCTTAGAAAGACTTGGGTCAGCATTTGGTTGATCTGGAATGCCAAGACGCATCCGTTTACCACGTCCACGTCCACAAGGCATTTCAGAGTCACTCATTGGTGACTCACAAAACCTAGTTCAAAACAACAAGGAGTCATGAGTGCATGTAAATAAACACATTTCAAATGAATGATCTAAACAGGTTTAAACTTAGGCCTAAAAGGGACAGATTTACTAACAGCTTGTGTCACGCAAACCCTCTGTTGGTGTTAAAAAAACCAAGAGTATTTAAATAAATCATGCAACTTGATTTTACTCGAACTTTACTGGTATTTGCGCAATTATTTAATGTCCCCCTGTGGTGAAAATCCAGCTTTTAATGTTGTTTATGTGTCTATGTGGGGTTTTTAATCTGCTTTAAGACAAACCATGTGTAAATTCATAAGTCGACACCATTGCTGAGTATTTACTCCTTAAAACTGCAGTGAACCAAAGACAGTCTCAAATACACGCTTTGAAATCGCTGGTGTTTCTGACGTCACAAACTACCTTGTAACCAATCAGATCAACGTGTGATGTCAACCAGGGATCTCTGAGCTGAGTGAGTGAGTGGAGGTGGGGCTCATTTGCATATTCATTGAACCGTGCATACTAAATGAGGCAAGGGTGTCGAGTTACATTCAAGCTATTTTAAGGCAAGATTTATTTAAGGAAAAAACGTTTAAATATGTGTACATTTTGTGATCAAAGATGAGATACAATTAATGACTACGGGGGGCTTTAACACTCGAAAAAGCATGTCTTAACCCATTTTGCGCTCGCCGTGCTGCGATAGTTACTTTGTGTTGCTCTCGGTAGATTGTGTTGGTCCTTATGTAAATTAGCTGCTGCATCTGTGTTCTTTAATTTGCATATTGTCCTACAGTACATTGGCCTTGCAGAACTTTCCTATCTGCGCTTTTATGTGATTTCGGCCTCACACTAGTTTGCCCTGTTTGGTAAATCTGCCACCTTGGATCTTCAGTACACACTGCAAGTCAAGCATTCAAGAAGAAAGAAAGGAAAGTGTATTACCGTGGTGGAGCCCAGTCATGCTTGGTACAGTCCAAGAGAGTTCCCACATAGGTCCTTTTTCTCCATGTGACATTCACAACTAGAACCCCTGGAATCAAAGAGAAACATTCACAATAATGAGTACCTCTGAAATATATATATATAGAAAAAAAATCCACAATCACCAAATAAAAGCATTCAGGTTTAGCCCAGACTAAACTTTCAACTCTTGAAAATAAAGGTTCCAAAAGATGCCAAAGAAGAACCATTTCTTGTTCCCCAGAGAACCTTTCAGTTTGCAGTTTAATTTCTCTTAGCATATAGAACATTTTAATAATATAAAGAACCTTTTGTGCAATGGGAAGATTCTATGGATGTTAAATGCTCTTCATGGAGCCAATAAAGAACCTTTATTTCTAAGAGTAGGTCTTTTATTGTATTTTCGAATGGATTCATTCAGCGTTTGATCTCGGTGATGGAAGTTAAGATGGTGGTCTGCAATTTTAATTTGCTTAATCAATATGCAACCAGTGTCTCCTCTTCCTCAAATGATTCGTCTCACAGCTGCTTTGAAAACGCAGTCCTGTGGAGCTAATGACAAACTCGCCCTTACGTATCCAGTTAAACCAATCTGAATGCAGCCCTTCATAATGTGGTGAAGTAGAGAAAGAGATGATGTATTTCTGTTTTAAATGTGGAAAATTGCACAGAATAACATGAACAGAAAGCTCTCACCTTCCTCAGTCTCATGCCACACAATGCCCTCCAGATTGACACTCGTTCCGGGTTGACATGGCTCCATGTAGCTGGACTCGAGGGCTTTCTCGGCTTCGTGTGTGTTTGTTCCGACTGACCGTGTCTTAACACTCAACTGGAGAGAGAGAGAGAGAGAGAGAGAGAGAGAGAGAGAGAGAGAGAGAGAGCGCAAACACAGGGCCAGCTGAAGTAAAATGCAGTTTCTTGATGCTCAATTTGATCAGAACTCGCTTTGATAATGTTGATCAAGCATATGAATATCCAATCAATCACATTTACAATCAATTACAATCAATCACTTAATCCTCCTCATGCAAGGAAAACACACAAATGGCCATGACAGAATCATCATGTCAGAATGTCCCTGTGAATGCTGAGCGGTGTCACTGGAATCAATGCAAAATGAAAAAGACATCTAGATAAGTGTGCAGGGACAATACAGCAGAAGGGGGCGGAGCCTCTCGCTGTGTTTTAAACTGTAAATAACACACGAAAAGCATCAAACGAGCCAGTATGTCTTTGTCCAGAACAAACAGGGGGAATTATGTTGCTTAGGTTTCCAATAGCAACAGACATGATGGTTTTCACAAGGGCTGCATGCACAACAAAGGAAATGGCTGACAAACAAAAGAAAACCTGATATTGCAAAGCAAACCAAGCAATGCGACGGAAGGTGTTTAGGATGTTCAGGAGCCTGTAAAGACATGCGTGTCGCTCATAAAGAAGCACGTTTGGTGCATGAGAAGAAGGCTTGATTCTCACGCACACAGACAGTGAAGCCGCCATCAGCTCACACAGTCTCGCGCTCGCTCAATATCACGTTTGACTGTTATTATGCGCGTGTCAACTTGTGCACCGATGTGAAGGTGTGTGAAGGACAGATGTTTGCTTACCGTGCTCGAGTCGTCAATGTGTTCAACAATAGCCGCGTCCATTCCGCCTCTGCAAACGACACTCTCGGTTCCGTTCTCGGAGAGCGGGCCGAACTCATCCCCGTGCTTCTCTTTCCGCGTCCTCGCTTGCTCCTTCTCTCTCCTCACTGCTTTGCTTTGGGTTTTGCCTTTCTTTGCGTCTTTGCTGGCTCTTGCGCCCGCGTCGGGGCTGCTGTCCACTGGTGCTGAATTCATCTCCGCGACGCGTCCTTGAGCCTCGCGACGCTTTCCGACGCACACTTTAGGAATTCCGCTCACAATCTCTCTCTCACAATTCCTTCGTTTCAGCTTGAATTTCTTGGGCTCTTTGCAGAGGAACGGGAGCTCGGCGTGCGCAAGGCCCGCGCTCGCGCAATGATATTCGAGCTCTTGATCGCGACCTTCCGTCGAGCTATTAACGCTTAAAACGCGATTCATCTCCAATCTCTGTCGATCCTTCTCCAAATCCGCGTCCAGGTCGATGATCAGATTCCCAACCCCGATCTCCCAGTCATCCCCGCTGTCGTCCTGTTCTCCGTGTGTCCTGATCCTGTGATGAAGGGAGGAACTCACTGACATTCTCCTCCACACGGGATTTCTGACAGAAAACGGTGATGAATCCTAAATCAAGTGATGGGAGGGTATTAATCACACACTGGTGCTAATGGGAACTGAGTGAGCGTGGAGCTGCTGAGATGCTCATGACTCTCCACATTAAAACTCATTAAAACAGATCTGCAGCATGTGTGATAATAAATGCTGTTAAACACTCTGAGTGACGGAATGATTGTGTGTGAATGATCCAGGAATGTGTTTAACCTGTCACACTTATTTCTGTTACTTGAGTTTGATTTATTGAACTACACTGGGAAAAGAGGATGTGCATTTGTTGGCAAGAATATGATCAAAGATCGTTTCCCAACATTACAGTTAGTTATGAAAACGTTATTTTGTCAATGTTCTAGTTATTCATTTTTTATTTGGTTTTTATTTCTTGTAATGTGAACGTTAGAGAAAACTTGAAGGGAATTTTCCTCATTTTGCAAGTATTATCGGAACATTACTTTTGAATGTTCTCTCAGACATCTGAATAAAGTGGTATTTAGTAACAAAAAGCATTAGAATAACATCAAACTAAAATGTTTCAGAAAAACATTCTATGAATAATGGATAATTAGCATTTTTTT
>FLSR01004888.1:29768263-29802077 GCA_900092035.1 Leuciscus waleckii | reverse complement strand
TAACTCTGTCTGACACACCCACCGCTAGCCTAGCTTAGCACAAAGACTGGAGGTAAACGGCTCCAGCTAGCATACTGCTCCCAATAAGTGACAAAATAACGCCAACATTTTCCTATTTACATGTTGTGCTCCAAAGCGCCGCCAAATCAGCTGGCCCACCTGGGGGTGGAGTCTCCACTCTCCCAGGAGTGTGATCTGTCATGAGAACGTGTCGGCTACACGATTGAGCTCGTCTGGAATATGTAAGGCATGAAGCGACCTGAGTATGCCTGGGGATTAACCCAGCGGGAAAGCCCCCACTGTGATTTTCAGATCACCCTGCATATCAACCAAAGTAGTCTTCTGCTGAGCAGAATAACTAGATTAGAGGGGATAGCGGAGGGGACACCACCTCTTACAAGGTATTGGAGTCTCAATCTCAGCATTGAGATGGAAATCTTCCCGCAGTGGGTACATGACTCATCCACTAATACTACCTCAGCGTGCTTACAACCCAGACATGAAAGGCAGTGATTGTGATTGTCAGCCGAGGCTAAGAAACGACTGCATCCAGAAACGCACGGGTGGAATGACATCTTGAAAAAGACGCAAAAAACACACTGGTGTTACTCTTTCAGAGGAAAAGCTATTTTGTGCTAAAGTGCACAGGGGAAGATCACCTGCACAACATGCAGAGATTCTCTCGAAGGTGATTACCGCTGATGCACCAAAACACAGGAAACTCTTCGGGGTTCTGAAGACCACTCATAGATGAAAGCAGAGCTGAATCAGTGTAGAAATGCTCTGCTCTGAAGCAAAAGCTTACTGAGTGTCTCTGCACGCCATACCCACAGCATGGGGTGTGGTTCGCGATGCAAATCTTACTCACCAATGTCCATTGGTTGTGTCTGTTAAAAATCGAAGGTGATAGGGCTCTCAGGCGAGATACTAATTTGTCAGTCACTGAATTAACTCGTAGGGCCCTATTTTGCACCCAGCGCAATTGACTTTGTACAACGACGCATGTACATTCCTATTTTGCATCCGACGCACAGCAGACTTTTCCCTGGACGACGCACGTCGGTAAATTAGGGAATGAACTTGCACTCCCGGGGGTAGTTCAGCGAAAAGAGGAGGTGTGTTCCTGCGCAAACGTTCCCTGGTGCTATTTTGCAGATCCAGAAAACAATTCCACCACAGACCAGGAAAAACCTAGTCCACATGAGGGAAATCATCGTGGTGTCCATGAAGATGTGAAAAAATAGCCATTATTCTAGCTTACACATTTACCAAATGTATTGTACGCCTGTTAAACCAAAGCTAATTTGGGTGGGTTTCTCCCAGCCCCATACAATGTCACTTCTCTGTCTTTTACGACCCTGACGAGACGTCGGTCTCCTCGGCTGTGAACCGCTCCTGGCAAATCCGCCGTTATAATAGCAATTCGCCATGGAACAAGCGTGCCTGCTCTTAAAGGGAATGTGATATGATGCTTTGATTGGTTTATTTCACGTTATGCCCAAACCACACCTATGAGTAATGTAGCTACTTCAGACCAACCCATTTTAGATTTGCGTCGGGCACAAGAGTAATTTATCCCGCTGGTATAATAGCAACAGCGCCCGAGATCCACCCACAAAGTTACTTGCTTTTCGCGTTTGATACTTGCATTTCAGATCGTTAAAATAGGGCCTGTAGTGACTGACTGGGAACTCAGGGAAAACAGCAAAGGGAACAGAAAGAAAATGAAACCAAAACAGAACAAGGTTGTTACAATATCAACATCCATTCAGTATTTAGCAACCATCAATATGACAGGTTTATGTGATACTGTTAATAAAACAAAATTTAAGTCATTATTAATTGACAATCTGCTGCAGCTCATTTGTCTTTTGATCACAAGTTTGAATATATGGAAGTACAAATTAGATTTCAGATAAAACACAAAGAAGTTTAAGTGCAAAAAATGCAGCATTTGAAAAACATTGCATTCTAAATATTATATACAAACCTAAGATGCCTAAGGAGAAAATAAATGGAAAAACACAAGGCCCAGTAAAAGTGTGTGGTCAATGATGAGCATTATTAAAGCTCATACTAAAATAAACATTGTTAACCAATAACAATACATAATAATAAAAAAAATGGCATCCCTTTTATACAATACATTTCTAACTCTAATTCATAAGCACACACAATATATTGGCAGGAACACAGACTATGAGATACAAGGGGTGCCTACACTTATTCCACATTCCACGATGTTTGAGTTTGTCTAAATGTCCAGATCTCAGACCTACCACTGGCTTTGGCTCAGTCAGAAAGGCTTGCACTGGGTCACTGCCACAACCTTCCTCTGGGACCATCTCCGCTGGCTTCTCTGGGATCTTACTAGAGATATCTTGCCGAATCCTACACATCTGCTCCTGAAGCTCGCTAATCAGATTCACTACGCTCTGTCAGAGAGGGGTTGGGATAGTAAAGAGAGGAAGAACCAAATTAAATAAGGTAAGAGAGAGTGGAAAGAATGGATTATGGGAAGCAGACATGCAGTGGTTTCCTTCCTATCTGTACTCTGCAGGTTACTTGATCAACTAGATTTTAAAATCTCCCGTCATCTTATCTTGATTTAAGTCCTAATATATCCTTTCCTAGAGTCCTTGTTTTTTCCAAGCCATTAGCAATCATGCATAGCAACATGAGATTATGTGATTATCTATCATTCAGTGTCATTATACATAGACACAGTTCAGTAGTATTACAAGCACTAGGTCTAGTCCAAATATGATATTATTTAAAGGGGTCATATAATGGTACATGCACTTTTACAAGTTGATTGTACTGAAATGTGTGTTGGCAGTGCCTGTACACAACCATCATAAAATGATATGGGCAAAAACAAACAAAAATAACGACTTTATTCCACTATTCATTTCCTTCTTTCTGGGCCTCGTAGTGTTTTTGCGCAGCGCGTCTGTGTTATACGTCACCACGTAGGCTCACTATTGGCCGACGCTGGTCATGTGTGTGATGCGTGTGGTGTATAACACAGATGCGCCGAGTTAAAACACTACGTGACATAACTCGAGGCCCAGAGAGAAGGAAATGGATAGTGGAATAAAGTCGTTATTTTTGTTTGTTTTTGCGCACAAAAAGTATTCTCGTCGCTTGATATACTTAAGATTGAGCCACTGTAGTCACTTGGACTATATTAACGATCTCTTCAATAACTTTTCTGGGCCAGCAAGTTTGGGCCACCTAGCAGCCTATGGAGAAGAGATCAGCTCTTAGATTTCATCAAAAATATCTTAATTTGTGTTCCGAAGATGAACGAAGGTCTTACGCGGTTGGAACAACATGAGGGTGAGTAATTACTGACAGAATTTTCATTTTTGGGTTTAAGTGTAATCACAAGACCATGTCAGCTTTTTACAAATTGTTGTTTGTTTCTTTCTGCGTTTCCAAGTCACTCGCATGGTTAGGGTGGAACATTTCAGGACATTCGAGAACACTATTCAACAGCACATCTACTTTTAAAACAAACCACAATGAGAAAACATGCTGTCTGCTCCCATCAGCCTGGGCTTTCTGAAATCAACTTCTTTAGACGAGTAAATTTCTCACCCATCCATTTCACACAAGCCAAGGTCTCAAATATAAGAGCCTTTGTTAAAGAGCCAAGTGACTAAATGTATTTTCCAGGATATACTGTGTGGGTAATCATGATTTGAACACAAACCAGCTTCTAATGTAGCGTTTGAAATAATTCATCGTCTGGGTCCTAATCTTTAAAAACATATCAAGTAACTCATAATTTAATTCATAAAGCTGTCATTAGCTGAGGAACTTGGCTTTCCTGTGTGAACCATAATAGCTTAATGACCTAAAAAAATAAAGTTTAGTATGTCAGGCACCAAAAGCAGTGACAAAAATAACTGTAGATTTCAAAAGCAAAGACAGCAATAAAGTTGAACAAATTCAAGATTTTCAATTGTCAAACCTAGCTTCCTGTAACATATTTCACACCAAAGGGAGCTGTGTTCTAATAAAAGTTAATTGTCGTCATAGTTGTAGTTAATAGTTAATGTGTCCAGCATGTGGATGAAAGAACTTTCATGTGAGAGGCCATTGGACACCAACAGTGTGATAAACTAGATGGTAAACTGGCCTATCTATAGCAGGTAGAAGACCGAGACCTCGTGTGAGAGAGAGATAGAGAGAGAGAGAATGGCATGCTACTGGAATGATCACGGGCGGATTGGTTCCATTCTTTCACTGTATGAAGCCAAGCAGTTGTCAGACGTCACATTGAGGTCATTCCTAACACTCTACCCATGCTAAAAACATTCTGGCTATTTGTCAGTTAGACTCAGCTTCGATACCACTCTAGTTAATTACACAGAAATTTGTTCTGCTTGTGATGAATACAGCCCATTATGTTTAAATGAAAGGTACACAACCGCACAAACACATACAGCTCATGCCAGCACATCGTAATGTCAGAGGGATGGTATATTTTAAATCAACCAGTTATATACCACAGTTCACTAAACATAGTAATTACATGAAAATAGCACACAGTAAATTAAAAGACACATTTGTTGACATAAGCCCAAACACTATCTTACAAGCACTCATTTCAAATCACCGCTTTTGTGCCAGCAGTTTTTTGTTTAACACTTTTAATTTGTCCCTGAACAACACACAGTACAGTTTATAAGACTTTGTTTGCAATATTCTGATTCAAAACACTTAATACAAACAGTGTTGTCTAGATGGATTCACTTTCTTTTTCACATATAGTGGTATTGTTCTTGTGCATGAAATAGGTCACATAATTTCATTGTAGCAATTTTAAATAAGAAAATAGCATCATTACCGCTGATTACCCGCTGCTCTCTAGATCAGTATCAGCACTGAGCATTGAAATATCCATGTTGGTGGCAAAAATTCTGCAGATTTTGAGTTCTATATAGCACAGATGCATGGTTTTTAGTCTGAATAAGAAGGCTTGGGTCCATGAGACCATGAGTCTTACTTCAGTGACTGAAAATTGCTGTGAAATGGCAATGATAATGTTTACATTATAACCAGACTATGTTTAGTCTTCAATCTGCATCTCTTAATCTACTTTGTGTGCAATCTGAATATTATATGGTTCTTCTTAAATTTCATCAGAGTTGTACCTCAGCTTTATGTTGTCTCTCAGCAATGTTGATGTGTTTGTCCTCCATGTTCCCCAGTTTTAGTTTTAGATAGGACACCTCCTCCATCAACCCCAGCTTCTGTGACTCTAGAGAACTCCTGCCCAGAAGTTCCTATTTGAATCCACACACAAACATACTTGTAAATATACATATGAAGAGTTCAGATGCAAAAGCCTCTAAATGCCATCTGAAATTTTCTTATGAGGGGGAGAGAGAGAGAGAGAGACAGAGAGAGAGTTGAAGTGCTCTGATTGTGGCGGGAAAAGTACATTACATTTGAGCATAGTAAACAGAAAAGGTGTTAAAGTGAAGTGATTGAACAGACTGTTGTCTCAAACACTGAATTAAAGACAAAATGAAAAATATTTTACAGATATTTTGATAAGAGAGAGAGAGAGAGAGAGAGAGAGAGAGAGAGAGAGAGAGAGAGAGAGAGAGAGAGAGTTGAGTGCTCTGATTGTGGCGGGAAAAGTACATTACATTTAGCATAGTAAACAGAAAAGGTGTTAAAATGAAGTGATTGAACAGACTGTTGTCTCAAACACTGAATTAAAGACAAAATGAAAAATATTTTACAGATATTTTGATAAGATATTTCAACATCAGAAAGTGTGCATTTGACATGAAAGGCTGAACTGAAATTGGGTAAATTAACTGTGAAAAAGTATTTCCCATCTGAAGACAATCAAATCCAAATTCAGATCAATCCTAACTGATGATCACCTGAATGCCTGCATACCACCAGCAGCTACAGCCCTGATTTCAATCGATTGGCGGATTTGTTTTAATGCAAGTCAACTGAACAAGTGGTTGATCTGAACTCTTGGCATAAAAGTTTGAGCACCCCTGGTGTAAAACATAAAAGCAGCATCTTGCCTTCTTTGATCTCGATGGTTAAACTCAGACACTGAACAGGAATATATTTTACAATACAGAAGCCCAAAAAACCTGTTTAAAATGTCGGTAGCTTGTGCTGAGGGGTTTTACGTGAGCTTTGAGACTTTCAAAGACAGCATATGGAAAATATTAGGCCCCTGTCACTGGAATTGGATTTGCCTTTGAAGGCCAAAACCTCAATGACCACAGGCACATGCCCTAAAAAACTTGCAATCTGAAGGCTGGAGATTTAATCAGCAATAGAGCTTTCAAAGCAAAGGCGAGTTAAACAGAAATATACAATTAGCTTACAAGTAAAATTAGATTCCGAAGCAGAGGAATGTGAATTTAGTCTTTGAAAATGGTATGGATAAGTACAGAAGTCTTACCATGCGTTGAAAGAGTATATATTTATAAATGGTCCTAATGGCTCTAGCAGGAACGGCTCTAGCAGGTCTACTAAAACATCAAAGCTTTAAGTACACTCTTTGCTTTTCTCACTTCTCACTTATTTTCACACTACACTCTACACAATACTACAGTTGTCAACTAATTCCCAAGCTTGTTAAAATGCCCAAATCAACCCAGGCCTTGAATACTGCCACCACTTTAATATTTGGGTTGCCAAGTGATGTGGTAACCAGATTCCTGGAATCCCACCCAAGAATTTCCTAACAGATGCCAAAGTTCCTTTTTGGGCACATCAGGTGCAGATTATTCTATTAATGTAAGCTGGTGCCTTAGAAAAGATATTAGAATATATTAACATAAAAGCAGTTTAAAGGGAAAATCTAGAGCAACTATATTTTTATATTTTCTGAATCACAAATCTTGGAAGAATCCTTAGTCTAAGTCTTAATGCTATTTTGATTTCTAGATATGGCTCGGCTCCATGCAAATAGAATAAAAAAAGTGCCAAATCAACTAAGAAACAAGAGCACCCAATCTGATTAATGCATGACTGTTCATTTGAACATCCACCAAGCCTATTAAGAAACTTGGCCTGCCCAGTCAGGGTGAAGCAATGTAAGCAGGGTTAGTCATAAACAGCAGAACTAATGATGTAGAGTAAATGTGTAAAGGGTGATCTTCGCATTTTGCACAGTGCATATCAGTATTGTTAGCTTTGTACATCTGACACAGTTAAATACAGACTTGACAAAGAGGCTGTTATAAAAGTATGGGCCAGTTAATTTTTTTTATTTAAATATAGTAAAAGTGCTGGTGGAAAGTGCTAATGACTAATGACTATACTATACTGTATGTATAGGTCTATAATTAATATATATATATAATTCAATTTAATAAGTGATAATACTGCTTTGTAATGTAATGATGTCAAATAATATTTTCATGTAGACAAAAAAATCTCTCTGAGAGCTTGTGATGGATTCACAACAATTCTTAAGTGTTTGAAATTATTTCTAATAAAAATATGCAAATTCAAATAATCTTCTATTTTAATAAAAATAACCAATACCTGTTGAAGCATCTGCTCAGTGGAGTTGAGTTTGTGCTGATATTCCCCAAGAGAATTCTCTAGGTCTCTGATCTTCTGTCCCTGAGCCTCCACCTGATCCGTCAAAACACTCACCTGAGAAACAAGTTTAAAAGTTGTTCATTTGAGGTACATCATCTTTGTCCATTGTCTACTAAAGTTGTTTTTAGGTCTATGAGAAAAACATCAATTTCAGTCTATTCATTACTGTTTTCAGAGTCAGACTAAATCAAAAAAATTATATCATACAGATTTTCAAACAAATTAAAGCAATTTAGCGTATTCTCGTCAACCCAGTTGATCAGGAATATGCAGGGCAAGCACCTACTCTGCACTACTGTCAAAAACCCAACAAGCCAGAACAGGACTAATCCGTAAAGCCTTGTCTGTTCCCATGAAACACCACGAGTGTACTGGCTTTTTTCCCCAAGTGTTTTTTGTACACTTGTAGTACAATGTCTTCAATTATTTTATCCAACAACTAAACAGGTTTTGCTGAATGTATTTATAAAAAATATATTTAGTATTGAAACAGAATACTTACAAGTTTACTTTTAGTACATTGATATTAGTATACTTACTACATAAAATATCCTTAAAAATATCCTTGAACTTTACTAAAGTAGCCTACACTTAATAAAATGAACTTGAAGTATACTTATTTTTTTCGTAAGGGTGGTCATCAAATGATTCACAATATGTCTAAAAGATTTACCTTTTTCTCTCAGTGAATTTTGAATCTCATTTAATTTCATACAATACTGATATCTAAACTATTTGTTGCAACGTCAATACTGTCTAGATGGACATCAGTAAATTATTTGTAACAGACTGCCCTATGTTTTACCTGTAGAACAAGAGACTCTTTATCCCCTTCTAGACGAGACAGACGCTCCTGGTAGCTCTCACCATTGCCTGGGCCTTGCACGTTGACCTGGAGTTCACAGGTGTTTAGAGTTATGTTTACAATCAGTAGAGAAGAAAGCGAAATCCTATAAACTGTGCCAACGCTATCTCATGACCAATTTGTATGAATTCGTACGAGTGAGTAAAATGTGACTGATTCGTACGAATTCGTACGACCTTTGTAAGATTTGTCTAAACCCCAGTGATGGTTAGGTTTAGGGGCGGGGTCAGAGTAGGTCATTCGTACGAATTCATATGAATTGGGCACTCGTAAAATATGTACGGTTTAGCAAAAATCGTACAAATTTGTACGAGTGAGGTCGTCTGAATTTGTACAAATTAGCCACCTCCTAAAATTCGTATGAATTGTCGTGAGATCGGGTTGACTATGCAGCATGAAAGCCAAAGCTACCTTTACAGATGTGAACAGTAAATGGCTTTTATCGTTTTTCACAATCCTGATTCAGTTTCTATTGAATATGTCACAGCAAGTTTGCAAAACTTCACATTACCCAACCCACCTACGGTTTAAAAAAGGAATTTCTTAAGAGGTTTATTTGTTCTGATCAGGTTTATGTACTCAAGATCCATGCAGTAATGTTGTGGGACTTGGAATATGTCAATGATGTGTGAAATACTGTCTAAAAAGATTTAAGTTTGAATTTCTGATCTATGCTACAATGTGAAACACAATGAATGCTCTGCATTATGCCAGAGAAAACTTGAAGGGTTGTTATGATGTTTTATTAAATGTGTGTTGTATGCATGTTCACAAAATGTAATTAAATAAAGTGCATGTTTGCCATTTAGGAGTATAAAGGCAAAACAAAAAAAACTGTAAAAAATATAATGCATTATACAGGGCAGAAAAGTGACTTAGTTTAAGCAATTATACTACTGTCTTCTAATCTGATATTTAACAACACTGGTAAAAGTCACTGTTTATGTCACTCCACTTGTCTGTAGTGTGAAGTTAAACCAGAGTAGGTAGTTCTGTGATTTTACCTTGAGTACCTGGAGTTTTTTTCTGAAAGTCTGAGGATCTTGGCTCCCTTTTGGAGTGGAACAAGACACTGCGTCTTGGATTGACGCTATGGGTCACACCATCAGCGAGACAGGTTTCGTAAGCATTTGTGCAAACATAACAATTTTAATTGGCCGACGACAGTCTATGATGTCATTAACTGAACACCTGTGAGTATAAGAGGGTGTCTGCAATGTACGTCATCCGCTTTTTTTGTCTTCAGTGGCCGTTATTTGTAGTAAGGTGTGTTGAAGACGATTTCACGTATCAGCATTAGCATCAGTTGGTCGAAAGAAAGTTTGGTTCAGAGACGGTGCTATCACGCATGCTCAGTATCTCCAGCTCATCGTTCTCCATATTGAAGGTGTCCGAAAGAAACAGTTCTCCGTTCTGTAGGCTACTGATGAATCGAGAACTGCTGTATCTGTATGTGTAAGTGCGCTGAGCTGAGAACTGCTGCAATCTGAATACACAGTCGACAAAACTAAAAAGTCGAAGCACTTCTGTTTTGATTAACACATTATAAACAATTTACTTGGCACCATAAAACCTTGACAAAAGTTTACGTTCAGAAATGAAATAAGCTGTTCCAGAAAATGTTTTAGTATAATAATAAATGTTTAGTTGGAGTAGTAACATATACTCTGGGATATTGGTGTCGGAGGGACTGTCAGGCATGTCCGAAAGGGAGTAACTTTAGAAAACTGTGGATCAGCGCTGATGCAAGACGCGAACTGTTTATAACGATTCACACGAGTATGGAGCTTATAATATGACAAAATGATTTGAATTTGAATTGTGTAAATTTGAATTATTGACAAGTGTAATCTAATATTGACTTTAAACGAATATTGAACATTTGGAATTTAACGAATTGAAATGTTTTTATGGCTGAATTTTATAGAAATGTATTTTCAAACAGCTAGTTTTTTGTTCTGTATTTTTTTAAACCTGGATATTTGCAGTCTAAGAATTCAGATTCAAGTTTTCAAGATGAAGAAGAAATTCGGAACTTCAAATTCCGTTTTCTAAAATTCAAAACGTAGAAAATTCAGATCGTACAGAAAGTTGGTCACAGAGGTCATCCACAGGGAAGAGTAGAGGATCTCAAAAAAGTCGAACGGAGCATTTTGGCTGCACTGCAGTAGTTTTCTGCCGCAAACGCGGTGGTGGTTCAAGAGAATCCGTGTACGTCCGTGTACTTTTGCGTCCATTCTGTTTTACAACAATGCGAAATTTGATTTCTGCATTTTTTTGCTCATTTCATGGTATGGTCGATGTATTGCCGGAGGGCTCGTCCAACCCGACTTTCTGCGGTTCAAATTCCCTTCGCTGCCAATTAACCAGTCATCAACTTACGAGGTTGGTCCTGCCTGTAGAGTGGTGAACAATTAACTGGAACACAATGGCCTGGTTTCATAGACAGGGCTTAGAATAAACCAAGATTAGGCCTTAGTTCAATTAGGACATGCAAGTAGCTTTTATAAAGGTGCCTTTGAAAAAAATTAAAAAAACATACATCAAAACTAACATAAAAGAAATAAATAAAAAGAAATGGGCCTACAGCGCTCTTTATCAGGCATCATTATAAGCACAGTTGTTATTTATTTAGTTCTTTATTATGGCGAGCTCCCCGCAAGTCTTGACCCTGACTGACCCTATGATGTCACTCGTTGTCACCTGGTCAGTGTCAGTCAGTCAGTGACTCCGACGATGTCTGACAAGAAACGAAAATATCTTTCTGGCCATGAAAAACAACAAAAGAAGAGGCTGGTAGAAGAGAAGAAGCAAGAAGATAAAGGTACGTAAGCCTGTATGTTTAATTTTCGGATACATGTATGGATAATCTGCACTAAAAGTCTTATATTAACATTAGCCTAAATTGTACTTGTATTAACTTTCGTTATGCTACAGTTGTTTACATGCTAATAACATGCTGCATAAAATTGGTTTAGTATTATACCATTTGCTGTGATGTTAAAGCATTTAATAGAACAATATAAACCCAGTTTGGCTTCTACACTAAAGGGCTAACATTAATTTACTCCTTATGTTCCCTTTCCAGGAGCACTATTAAAGTATATGCTGCCAGTAAGCAAAGCTCCAGCTGTTGGTGAGTATAAAGGGGCTGTAAAATGATCAACTTCTGCATTTTAAAAATTAAGTCTAACTTTATGTATAATTATTTTCTTTATTTCATTGCAGCTCCATCAACCACTTCTATTCCTGGTTCACAACACAGTCATATCACCCAAGAAGCTGACAATGCTGGTAATTCTGTGTTTTAGTTTAACCTGTAGAGATAGTACATTTCCCACTTGTTGTAGTGTCCTGTCCTTTGCTCATAAATGAAATCTGTCATGAGCGGAGCGTGTGATAGCTGTTTTTAAGGACTGATTATTGAGCAACATGATGGAGTTTCCTCCAAAGCTGCTAATGTTGAAAAGACATTTTATCTAAAGTAACTTTTTAAAAGAAGATGGCAGATTGCATTTTAAGATTCTCCAGGTTTGATGCTAGGGACACGGGTCATTTCAGTTCAGTCAGTTAATTACATTGTCTTTATTTATTTTTTAGCAGGTCCATCCACCCCTATCTCCAGCTCCGGTGTCACCCAAGAAGCTGACAATGCTGGTAAGATTAGTCCTACATCAACAATAAATTAACAATTATTCACCGCCAGGAAAACTAACATCCAAAATATTTCAACTTACTAAAATTAAGATTGTTTTGTGTTAATCTTCCCCATAGGTCTTTAATAATAATAATATATTTTATTTGTAAAGCACTTTTCAAAGTTAAAAACAATCCCAAAGTGCTACAGAGTATAAACAAAGTTTAAAAACCGGGAAGAGTAAAATAAAATAAAAAGTTAGCAAAGAGTAAAAAATGCTTGCTTAAAAAGGTAGGTTTTTAGTCCTTTCTTAAAAGAGTCTATGGCTTGAGGAGCCCTTAGGTTTTCTGGAAGGGAATTCCAAAGATGCGGTGCGGCTGAGCAGAAGGCTCGATCCCCCATAGTGCGGAGCTTAGTTCTAGGTGGTTGAAGAAGGGCTTTGTTTCCAGAGCGGAGGTTGCGTGAAGAGTTTTGTTTTGTGAGTAGTTCCTTTAAATACGGGGGTGCGTTGCCGTGAATGCATTGATGGGTAAGTAGGATGATTTTATAGTTAATCCGGTATGAAACAGGAAGCCAGTGGAGTGAGTGAAGGATGGGAGTGATATGGTCATATTTCCTTATCCTCATTAGGATCCTTGCAGCATTGTTCTGAATGTTTTGTAGTTTTTGAAGGCTTTTTCCCGGAATCCCAAAGAGGAGAGCGTTGCTGTAGTCCAGCCTCGAGGATACAAAAGCATGTACAAGTTTTTCAGCATCTGACAGACCAAGTGTGGGACGGAGTTTAGCAATGTTCCTTAGGTGATAGAAGGAGGTCTTACACAGAAGTTTTATGTGGGCGTCGAATGTGAGTTGAGCATCAAATCTTACGCCCAGGTTGGTGACTGTCGATGATAGTGGTATGTTTTGACCAGAGAAAGAGATGTGGGTTATGGGTGATGACTGGACCTGGTGTGATGTACCAACTAAAATAGCTTCCGTTTTGGAGCCATTAAGCTGTAGGAAGTTTGCCTTCATCCATGCCTCAATCTCCTCAAGGCAGGAGCTCAATGATGACAGAGTGGCTGAAGATGGGATGAGGTTGGTTTTTATATACAGCTGAGTGTCATCGGCATAGCAGTGAAATGATATTCCATGCCTGTTGATTATGTGGCCAAGGGGAAGAGTATAGATGATGAATAGAATCGGGCCAAGAACCGACCCTTGAGGGACACCGCATGTGACTGTATGCGTCTGAGACTTTACACCTCCCAGAGAGACATACTCTGATCTTCCAGACAGGTAGGACTGGAACCAGCTCAAAGAAGTGTCAGAGAGTCGGATAGTATGATGGAGCCGCTGAAGGAGGATATTGTGATCAACCGTATCAAAAGCTGCAGATAGATCCAGTAGGATGAGGAGTGATGGTGTGCCAGAGTCAGCCGCCATCAACAGGTCATTTGTGACCCTGATCAGGGCTGTTTCGGAACTGTGAGCGGAACGGAAACCGGACTGAAATTTTTCAAAAAGGGAATTTGAATTTAGATGATCCTGAAGATGGGCAGCAACAACTTTTTCTAGAACTTTGGACAAGAATGGAAGGTTAGAAATAGGCCTGTAGTTTGCAAGAACTTCAGGGTCGGAAGTGGTTTTTTTTAGAATGGGTTTGATAACAGCAGTTTTAAGAGCAGATGGAACATGACAGTGCGTAGAGAAAGGTTGATAACTTTGGTATTAAGGGACTAAGAGAACTGATGTGTGTTTTCACCAGGACTGTGGGAAAAGGGTCCAGCGTACAAGTGGAAGCTTTCATCCTTCCGATGATGTCCTCAACTTGTTGCTTAGAGACTTCAGAAAAACAACAGAGAGGCTGGAAAGTCCCAGGCTGTGGGTCGGCAGTGGGGACAGATAGAGCAGGGGTGCTGGAGAGGAGAGAACGGATGGTCTCAACTTTTTTCCTGAAGAAAGTGATGAAACTGTTGCATTTCTCTTCTGATGTGTCATTGTGTGAAATAATTTGTGGCTTGGTGAGATGGTTTATGGTAAAGAAGAGCTGCTTAGAGTTTCCCTGATTTTTACTGATGATGTTTGAGTAGAACTGTGTCCTTGCTTTTTTTAGGTCTTTCTCCTGTTGAAGTGGAGAGCAGTACCCACATGCCTTCCACCACACCTGGCTCTCATTCTACTCCTCCATTGGATCCAGCTGACTGGCCAACAGTCATTAATGACAAAGTACGCACTGATCTGGTGAGCAGAGGACCAGCACATGCTTGACCACCACTTCACATTTCCAAAAAGACAATCAGACAAATGAAGATTTCACTATCATTTCATATTTTGATCTCTCACAAATGGTGAAAAGGTTAGGAGAAGCTGGTTAACATATTCACAGAAAAGTAATGCTGTCTACTGTTTTTGTTGTAAATTGTTTTTTTAAAAATCAACAAAGCTCAGTACAGATGGTCAACAAGACTGGATCAATATTGGCACTTAAACTCTGGTGTTAATTAAAAATGTTTATTTGATGGTCAGTGAAAATCACTTTATCAGTCTTTTTATTCAGCAAGTTCATCAGTGTGTGTTCGGTCTTGCACTGCCTTTCAGCTCAGTGGTATAATAATTTTCCTGTTAGACATCAAACATAGTAGATATAATATGTACAGTATAGTTATAAGGTAGTCATTGCTTCTCTTTAGGTCTTACTTAAAACGGTCAAAGGGGCCTCAACCAAATTTTGCTTAGGGCCCCCAAAGTCTAGGGCCGGCTCTGATCACACCGGTGTGATCAGTCTAGGCTGGTCCCTGGAGCATACGATCACACCGGTGTGATTAGAACGGTCAGTGCATCACGTGATCAACTGCTAAATTCAAATGTGCTTTCGCGTTGGCTGGCACTGAGCCAGAGACAGGCGCGGTCAGAGCTGTCATATATCACAACTTTTCAGTGTTTTCAACCACATAATGTTTATTTTAGGTTTCAGACATTTAAATTCACAAAAAAAAAAAAAGTAGAGTTTGTAAAATACACACTGATATGGAAGAGGCAATAATAATACTTTCCATTATAATTAGACACGTTTTATTCATATCAGATACGCATTGTGTAAGTAACTTTAAAGTTTACTCTATTCTTCTCCCATTTGACCAGCTACTTACTTTTATGTATTTCGGGAGAAGTGGATGAATTCACGTGTTGTTAATCCAACAGATCCGATTCTCTGAAGTGCGTCTCACAAACTAACACAGCGGCGCCCATTGCGCATAAAGTAAGTAAGTAAGTAAGTAAGTAAAATGTATTTGTATAGCACCTTTCACAGACAGAAGGGTCACAAAGTGCTGCACAGTAATACAAATAAACAATAAAATAAAATAAAAACAGCACAAGTACAAACCTAGTACAACTCCACAACTGTACTACCATCAGATTCATAAAAATCCACTAATAAACACGTCAAATTGTTAATTAAAAGCTTGTCCAAAAAGATGAGTCTTTAAGTGTTTTTTTAAAGATTCTACAGAAATCTTAGATCTCAGAGCTAAAGGGAGCGAGTTCCAGAGCTTTGGAGCCACAACACAAAAAGCACGGTCACCTCTTGTCTTAAGGCGTGTTCTGGGAACAGTTAAAAGATCTTGGCCTGAAGACTTCAGAGACCGACACGGAGTATGCATATGTAATAGATCCTGAACGTATGAGGGTGCTTGATCATGCAAGGCTCTAAAAGTAATGACCAAAATTTTTAAATGTACTTAAACCCAACAGGAAGCCAATGAAGGGCTTCAGCACCGGAGTAATGTGAGACCTCCTGCTGGTCCTAGTCAAAAGCCTAGCAGCTGCATTTTGTACAACTTGCAGTCGATCTAAAGAAAATGTATTCAAACAAGTGTACAGCACATTGCAACAGTCCAATCGTGTAGAAATAAAGGCATGAACAAGCATCTCCATCTCTTTTTTGGAAACCATAGATCTAATCTTAGCAATGTTCCTAAGATGGAAAAAACAAGTGCGAACCACAGACTTAACATGACTGTTAAAACACATCGATCTATCAAAAATGACACCCAGATTTCTAATGTCACTGCGGTCAGAGGAAGATAGACCCCCGAGGGCCTGCCTAATCTTAGGGGTAATGTTGTCTGGGGCAAAAATCATCACCTCTGTTTTATCCGTATTAAGTTGCAGAAAGTTCTCAGCCATCCATTTATTAATGGAGACTAAACAATTCAGCAGAAGGGACAGTTTGTCTAGTCTGTCTGGACTAAATGAAATAAATAACTGGATGTCATCTGCATAACAATCATAAGATACTGTTTTAAAATTACTTATAATCTTTCCAAGGGGAAGCATGTACAGACTGAACAGCAGGGGGCCAAGCACAGAACCTTGTGGCACACCACAGGACAAAGGAACAGAATCTGACATGAAAGATCCTGTGGACACAGAAAAACTCCTGTCAGAAAGATAGGAGGTAAACCAGTCCAGAGCAGATCCACTCTAGTCCAGATCCAGTCCAGTACAGCTCAACTAACGCGATCGTTATAAAGGTGTTTAAACAACAAAACACTTCCACTTGCATATATTTGACAAAGATAGATATAGATAACCATAGATAACAAATTTGTGAATATTTTTAATAAAAAAGGAAAAATGACGTAAAAGCAGATCATCATTCATTCAGCGCTGTTGCTGCTGCGGTGTGTCACGTGACAAGCAATGACGCGTCACCATGGAAACCATAAAGTGACACGTTCTAAATAACGGTCGCCTTGAAAACACACGCTGGGGGGTCAGCCAGAATTTTTTAACTGAAAGGGTTAAAACATGCATTTTAGTCTGGGACTAGCTTAAGCCTTCTCTGTGAAACCGGGGGTATGGACTACAACGGACAAGCTTAGTTCTCAGCGGAGTTGGTTCAATCAGTGTTTTTAAGCAGAGGCAGATCTTTGAATGCTGTCCTTGTGAACAAAATAAGATGCGCGATACCAACGTCTGCGTGCTCTACGGTGTAATATTTGATTAAATCTGCCATCCAGCAGTGCATGTTGTTTAAGCCATCTTCCGAGTCAAATACACATTAATGATCATTATTCACGTTTAATTATAAAAAAAAATTCGCACTAAATTTTTGTAATTTATAAGACTCAAAGCAGAAACATTAAAATGCATACCAATGGCTATCTCATGAGAAAATATGTCGCAAAACCACAGCATCAACTGCTGATATACAGTAAGCTATAGGCCTATTTCTAACTTCTGGATAATGATTTTATGTAATTAATTAATTCAATTCATGAGAGTTGCATTTTGTAGGGACATGTCACACCCGAAAATGACAATGACTACCGTGATGCATACAGCATACATTGTCGAGATAACACCACAAGTCACATAGCCTATATTATACTCACAAATACTTAAACTGTTCCCTCGGTTTAACAAATCGTGGCCACAGATTAATAAACCGTAGGCTAGTTGCAATAAACGTGTTAAGAATCCGTGCAACTGCAGTAGCGGAGGACTAGTTAGAATATTAGAAATCTAATATTCAAGCCGTTCTCTAATTTTTCTACTCTTAATATTAACCCTTGTATGGTGTTCGGGTCTGTTGGACCCGTTTTCATTTTTTATCAAAAGAAAAATGATACAATTAATTATTTTTTCAAACTGAGACTCATTGGCCTTGGCTCATTTTCTGTGAGGAATATATATCAGAACACATTTTTAATGAAAACACACTGTACACCCCCCCTACACATTTATATTACACACAGGATGTTCGGGTCCACTGGACCCGGGCTAATAAAAGTGTGGAAATTTAGTGCTGTGTACCTTTACTCTGTCCTCCTCCTGTCAGGGCCTGCTGTTAGTGTGTGTATGTTCTTTTATATGGTTTATGAGGACACAAATGTGTATAATGACATGGGTATTACAACGTAAACATGGTTTATGACGACATCTGTGTCCTCATACTAAAACATACTAAATGGTGTTTTTTGAAATTCAAAAAATGCCAAAAGTTTTCTGTGATTGGTAGGTTTAGTGGTAGGGTTAGTGTAGGGGGATATATTATACAGTTTGTACATTAGAAAAACCATTATGCCTATGGAGAGTGACCATACACCACATATCCAAGTGAGTGTGTGTGTGTGTATGTGCATGTGTGTATGTGTGTGTGGGTGTGTTTCTACTCCTGCCATTCCCACACGAGGTTGCAATTCTTAAATGTGATCTAACAAAGGTAAAGAGAAAATATTAACCATATATGCTGTTTATATTGCTTGTAATTGGGATGAAGTAAACATCTGTTGAGTATTTTAACATAACATTTTTGATTGTGTTGAATTAAAAACCCAAAAATGCAGCGGGTCCACCAGACCCACGAACACTGGCTGAGTAACAAAAATATGAACACCACACAAGGGTTAAATCAATAAACGACTGAATGAATGATAGGCCCGACACGGATTCTCAAACCACCACCACGTTTGCTGCAGAAAACTACTGCAGTGCAGCCAAAATGCTCCGTTCGACTTTTCTGAGATCCTTTACTCTTCCCTGTGACCTACTTTCTGTACAATCTGAATTTTTCACGTTTTGAATTTTAGAAAACTACATTTTAAGTCCGAATTTCTTCTTCATCTTCAACTGACTGCAAATATCCAGTTGAAAAAAAATACAGAACGAAAAAATTGCTGTTTGAAAACACGTCCATAAAATTAAGCCATAAAACCATTTCAATTCATTAAATTTCAAATGTTCAATATTCGTTTAAAGAAATCAAATTCAGAACTATTTAAAATTCCACATAATATTCAATTTTGTTAGATTACACTTGTCAATAACTCAAATTTGCACAATTCAAATTCAAAATAAGCTCCATAGTTCGAGCAGTTCACTACAAAGAACCGGTTCAAAAGAACGATTCGTTCACGAACTGGACATCACTATTTGGAAGTGACCTCAGTCGACTCGGCATTGCTGCTCGCATCGCTGCATTATTGACACAGGACTCGATGTGATTCACTCTCCATTCATCTCTGAAAGTCTTCACGAAGCTCCCTTTTAATGCTTATGCTAAAATCTTTCAGGGTATTATTGGCAACATGCTTGTTGCTAATGCTCTCTGTGTTGCTTGGGCTTATCTAGTCGTTTTCATTTAAATGTTCTTGCTAGGCTTATGCAATCATATTGGCTTTGTGCGTTACTTATCTGTTGTCACTGGCAACTGCTCGCCTTGCACATGCTGTGCTTTTAACACTATGCAGCCAGGACCATACCATACATTGCTAGTGGGGTGAAAGGTGGTGTAAATTATTGGGCAGCGGGGGCCCCACAAAATCCAGCAGTTATACTATATAGACCCCTGTTGTATGAATAATTCTAATATTTATATTAGTTGGATGCCTGAGATTTAAATGAAAACCACAAAAACGTGCAATTTTTTTATTTATTTTTTATCTGATTCTCTTACCTCCCTAAAATTGGTTTAGTCCGATCTGAAGTATTTAATAATTATTCAGTCAGTGAAAAACATCAGAAGGACCCAATAAAATTGTAAGTCCCACCCCAGCTCGTGAACAGAACCAATCAGAGTTGAGGCGGCAGTGCCTGAAGTTAACGATGAACTTGGTGGAAGAGCAGGAACTGACTGACTGACAAAATGTCGGGAAAAGAAAACAAAAATCAGGGTACCAGAAATGCCAAGAAAAGAAGGAGAGGGAGGCCAGGAGAGTTGTTGTATCCCAGTCGATAAAGACGTTCTTAAAGACGGGTTGTATTGTTATTTCGCTGGGAATAAGAAACTGCCGGGTACTGTCACTTTTCATTATCGGTGTGCAACACAATATATTCTTGAGAGTCGGGACAAAACATGTCCCACATAGAAAAGTCTAATTTATAGCAAAAATTAAGAAATTCATCATGATTGACATACTTACAAAGTTAAATCTAAAGGAATTGTATATACCTATCTGATTTTTAGAATAACCCTTTTTATCCTTTTGGGGAAAATTTGTTTAAATGTATGGTCTGTGGTTAGAAGGTCCATGTTATTGCACTTGTCCTCAGCAAGAGGTCACAATATTAACCATCCCAAAAAACTTTAAAAAAGCTCTACAATTGTGAAAACATATATATCAAATATAGCATGGTCAGCTATATCCCCGAGGACCCCTTTTCATCTCCCTGCCTGTGGTGAATGCAGCACTACCACACATGCTCTGGTGCGTTTTACATTTTTTTATATTTTAGACAAACAATGTCAATATTCCTATGGTCACAGCTGCACCATGTCAATACCATCTTTCGGTTAAGATACTTTTTTTAAACCGTAGTGGATTGAATTTAAGCATTTTAGTGAGGTTATTGGGACAGCTAGCAACTGAGGAAAAACTACCTAGCTGCAGTGTACAATACATGTTTTGGCTGGAAAATACATGCCCTTATGTCAACTCCGTCAGACATCAACTCCGTCACTGACGGAGTTGACCTGTAAGCGACGGAGTTGACAAATCCACCAATAACCTCTTAATGTGCGAATATAATATTATTTGTGAATATAGTGAAGGGTTAAACTGTTATTTCAGTAGCATATGTGCTTGCTCTAAAGGCTGAATGTTACAACTCTCATGCCCCTCCCCCACTACCACCGAGCACCCTCCCATTGAGTTTGCAAATATAACACTATATTTGCAGGGCTAGCCATTGTAATTAGTGATTATCTCCGTTTTTACATTTTGAGACTTAAAATGTCCTGCCGTTTGGATTGCGAGATTTTCTGCGAGACTTTTCAGTAGTAATAGCTTTTACTTTACAGTATTAGTTGTACATTATGTATCCATGCAACATTGCCTAATTATTTATTTCTCTCGTGTTTTTGTTTTTTTACCATAGTAATAGAAGCCCATCAACTTTTTCTGGACCAAAAACAAAGGAAACTTTCAGCATCAGATGATAAGAACATTATATGAAAGCATGGCTCAGTACAGTATGTAAGTATTCCTCATTAACTGTGCTGAAGTATTAATGGGTTACATTTTAATTACATTAAAAAAATAAGTTTCAAATATTTTTGCAGGTATTCGACTTATAAAGAATAAATTTAAGTGGCTTTGGCCCTGACTCTGAGGTACCCCATTTTAAAGGACAAAGAGGGCAATGGATATGTAAGTAGACGATTAAATCTTAATATTACTACTCTTGGTTCTGTTCATACAGTTTCTTATTTTGTGTAAAAAAACTAAAACTGACCAAATAATATTTTAAATAGTACATATGGCACATGTCTCTGAAACACAGGTTTACATTTGAGCGGACACCTTTGGCTGATGTTGAAGGAGTGAAAAGAAAAGTCTCTGCAACCTGAAAAAAACACTTGCAAACAAATGGCCTGTGGTGAGGACATATATTTATATTTTTTCTACAATGTTACTAGCCTGGGAAAACCCAGACAACTTCCGGCAAATTTAGATTTGCTCTGCAAGTAGTCTGGCAAAGACTCATTCAAGCCCATTTCTAACCGTCGAAATCGCGGCACCAATCAGAAACGTTGGGGCGGGCTTTACACAATGACGATCGCTCTGATTGGTTTTAGGTCTATCCAATTGCGCCCAGAGGCATTTGAGCGACATCCGTTGGTGAAGCGAACCAACTTTTAAATGCATTATTATATTCAAATTGCAAACACATGAGGACAGTCTCCATGAAAGACCCACTGGCAGATGAACATGCTACTACATTTCTCTCCGAAACGGTAGGAAATTAAATTAGATTTAATAGAGGATTTTAACTGTGACAAGATGATTGACAGGGCAGTTTACGTGACAGGATGCAGACGACAGATCCGTCCGATACAGATGACAAAGTAGTATGTCCCAAAGCTTGCCTATTTTTTTGCTACACATTCAAAAGTAAATATCTTTTCTTCACAAAAAGAGTACATACTTTCTAAAACAGATCTTAGTAGTGTAACTTAGGCGAATTGGGACGCAGCATATGGCTTTACACGATGACGATCGCTCTGATTGGTTTTAGGTCTATCCAATTGCGCCCAGAGGCATTTGAGCGACGTCCGTTGGTGACGCCCCTTTGGAAATGAGTTATTAATGAAGCTTTGCCAGACCATAACTCAGTTACTACTGAGAATGGTCTGGTTTTAACCAGGCTACAATGTTACCAGTGTATTCTCAAATGTATCATTATAATGGGTGATAAGATGCAAACATTTTCTTTTTAGAATTTAGAAATAGTATTTTACCTGATTGTTTTTGCCTGTGCACAAGGACATGGATGTTGTTGGAGAGGATGCTACCTCAATAGAGGGACATTTGAAAGTCCTACAGGACCAATATTGAAAGACCTTCAGGACCAATATTAAAAGAGACAGCCAGATACTCGCATTGATAAAGAGCAAATGAGGAGGACCTTTGCCTGGAGGCGGAAGGAGATTACTGTTGGGATGACTGTTGAAGATGCGGTCAACAAATATCCGTTCTTGAAGAGGTGATCGGGGGTTAGTGTCAAATTATAAAAGTACACATCCGATTAACATGTAGGACACTGAAACTGTATACAATTCTGATTTTCTTATGCTTGTCTTTTTATCTAATTTCAGCTTTATCAATAAATTGGTTTCCTGTACAAGTCTGTTAATCTTTGCTGGCATGTTCAAGAAAATTTTGGAAACATTGCATACAGTGTGCCTACATCTTGCTCAAAGGAAATCTTTTTAGCAAAGCTGCACAAAGAAGCTAGAATCTCTCATTGAAGATCATCTTGGTAATTGACTCTTTTTAAACTTTATCCTATTTATTATAGGGTTAGTTAACCCTAAACTGAAAATGTTGATATTGATTACTCACCCTCATGTCGTTTGAAATATTATTATTATTGTTGTTGTTTGTTCATCATTGTAAAAAAATTAAGATATTTTTAATGAAGTCTGAAAGCTTTCTGTCCCTCCATTGACAGCTGTGCAACTACCACTTTCAAGGCTCAGAGAGGTAGTATCATGTCAATATCTTTTGTTTCAGGAATAGATTTTAAAGCAGCACTTCTCATGTTGCCAGCCTAGTTCAGAGAGAAGCTTGAACACTTCATTGTGCTTGGGGAGGTGCGCATATGTTTCTCTGTCTTTGATGTGAATTTCTATCATGCATTTTATAATTCTTGAAATATATTTACTGCCCACATACAAATGAGGTGAATAATAATCCTCTTACTCCTTATGCATGTAGATTATTTCTTGTATGATCATAAAATTTGATTAAGATCAAATCTGTTTTGTGCTTTTGTCTTTTACAGTAAACCATCTTCATCACATCCAACTGTTCAAGTACAGGAAGCCACTGACTGGAAAAATGTGCTTACAAGAAAAGTCACTGCAGTCATCAAGAGTAGATGGGATATAGATCTGCTGCGCTAGCTGTGTGGATGAAGGGGCTCTTTCTGCATTTTGTGCCTATTTCATCTTAAATTTGACACCAACTCCCTGATGTTTCTTCAGCGGTATGTTTCGAAACTTTCTGTGGATGGTGACAAGCTCTTCCTACCCTGGTTACCGAGTAATCAACCTCTTACAGTAACAT
Source organism: Leuciscus waleckii (assembly GCA_900092035.1). NCBI lineage: Eukaryota > Metazoa > Chordata > Actinopteri > Cypriniformes > Leuciscidae > Leuciscus > Leuciscus waleckii. Next base: position 29,778,415 of record FLSR01004888.1, on the reverse strand, counting down.
CTGCACAAATCCATCGCCTGTTCTGTTGTCTTAAATGTTCTCGGAGAACATTCACAATAGTCAAAGAAATCCAGCATATATTGGTCTCATTCATACACGAGGCAAATTTTTTTAATAACTTTAACTTCGGCTCTACTGCATTCAAGGAGTACAGCTATGTCCATTTTTAAGACAAACAGCTTCAGCGAGTAATAAGTAGAGATTAATGATGTCAAAAAACCTCAATGTGCAGTACATTATATTGCCTGTTTAATTAGCTGTATATCAGTATATAACTACTTTATTATTTTTATTTTATTTGTATAGTATTCTACTGTATAGACAATTTCTTGTACTCTTGTTACCTTTTTTTGAAGGTGTTACCGTTTTAAATGACAGCTTTATACTTCTGATTATATTTGTTCAGTAATGTCTGATGAATTTTTATGTGTGATGAACAATTAATTGTCTCGACTCACACTGCTGCTGTGAGATGATGTAATACATTTCAAGTTATTATCTTTGTAAAAGAAGGTTTATAAATAAAATTGAATATCTGTAAAATCAGTTATCTAAGCCAGTTTCCTTAAGATATTTTGTTTTTGCGCACCATACGATTGAAACTGCATTGTCAATAGGGCATATCCTGGGGACCCTTTTAATAAGGTACAATTTTGTGCTTTTATTACAGTACGTACAATTGTACATTGGGGTACACAGTTGCCCCTTAAATTGTACAAAGTTATAAGGTACAATTTTGTAACTCTCATTAAAGGTACAAAAAGGTACCCTTCAGGGTACCACCCCAGTGACGGCCACTTGTACCCTAAAAGGTACCGTTTTGTACTTTTTTTTTCTGACAGTATATAGTGCTGAACATATGCCGCTAACATCAGGCTGTATTAACAATTCTATCAGCATCAGTCGTTTTGGGGGTAGTGTGTTTAAAAAGATAAACATAAAAAAAAAAATCCAGATTTTCGCTGTCAGTTGTTTATGGGGATATTGGCATATGGTTTGTTTTGGGGGATTATTGCTGCTCTCCCTGCTCTTATCCATGCTAGGCTGCATGGATGCGCAGGGAGTTCTTGCCCAGAACAGAACCATACCACCAATCCTAACTGTATGCTAATTGCACAAATATGTGCAAATGGATGTTTTGTTGTTTAAACCCCTTTATAACAATCGTGCAAGTTGAACTATATATATGCGCGATGGTTCAGAGAATTGTATCTGTTGGATTTAGAAGCATGTTAATTCATTCACTTTTACAGAAATACATGAAAGTAAGTGGCCGGTGTACTGGGAGAAGAATAGAGTAAACTTCAACGTTTCTTACACAATGTGTATCTGATATGAATAAAACGTGTCGTCTAATTATAATGGAACGGATTATTATTGCCTCTTCCATAGGCATCAGTGTTTATTTTACAAACTCTAAATGTATTCGTACTTATGTGAATTTAAATGCCTGAAATCTATAATAAACATTATGTGGTTGAAAACACTGAATAGTTGTGATTGTATAACATTCGCTGAGCGTGTCCGTCTCTGGCTCAGCTCCAGCCAAAACACGAAGCACATTTGAATTTAGCAGTTGATCATGTGATGCACTCACGGTTCTAATTACACTGGTTTGATCGTACACTCCAGGGACCTGCCTAGACTGATCACACCGGTGTGATTGTACGTGCGAAAGGGTTAAAAAGAGGTTTGTAAATAGACTGAATCGATGAGAAGTAGTATTCCTCCTGGCAGCCTAACTTTCAGACTTTTTTTTTTTTTGGAAGGCTTCAACATGCTCCTGGAAACCCATTCTCCGGGAAAGTTTATTTTCATGAGCTGTGAATTTCAAGTAATCTCGAAGACCTGATTATCTGATTTAGGTGTTTTTGATTGGGGTTGGAGCTAATCTCTGCAGGGCAGTGGACTTGCAGGGTCAGATTTGAAGAATACTATTAAACGAACTTCCTGTCTATGGAACAATTGTATAAAACCAATATCACACTAGATATGACACCATAATTCTCCATAATCTTTAATGCCATGCATGTATCACTGCATACATTGCACATCAGGCGTTATTAAACATATATAAAGATATACTTTAAAAAGGCCTTTTTTAATGTACCATGAGCCCTATATGACTTCCAGGTTAATCAGCTTAGAAACAATTTAATAAGTTCTTAACATATTTCAAATGCAAGATTAAGCATTTAGATAGACATTAGTGACAAAAATGAAAAAGCATCCAAGAACTGAAACGGACATGCCTACCTTTTTCAGCCAAGCAAAATGCTTGTAAAAATCAACGTCCCATTCCATTTTGTAGGGCCATTTTAAGATCCTTCAGTCTGATACTATCACAACTATCTTAGATACTTAAATAAATAAAAATAAAGAGTGTGAAAACTTTTTTTTATTTCTTTTCATCCTTCAAGTACACATTATGTGTCTCCTCTCTCTCGTCTGAGTTTAGCTTTTGGTTTAGGTTCCTGAGCATCTGGTTTGGAGCAGCGGTCTGTAATATCAGGCTTCACTCCTGCCAGCTGCTCTTTTTTATTTCCCTCCCTTTCCTCCTCATATACTCTCCTCCTCCACTCTTTTTTCCCCTGCCAGACCATATTATTTATAAACGTTTTCTCCCCCCTTTCACTCTTTCTTATTAACAAGTGCTGTGTTTGGGGGCTTTCTGTAAGGGAAGCACTTTCAAACATTTGAATAGAGAAAGTGAGTATGCGTGGATTGTTAGAGGTGGGTGCCCCAGAGGAGCAGTGTCCCTCAGAGAGGCCATAGCGTCCACTTGAGAAATTATGGAGGTACCAGACAGCCTGCATTGTATTAGACGTGTGACAGTCAAAACTCTGTTGACAAGCCTTCATATGTTATGAATTTTCCAGCAGCATATTTCATAAAAGATGCAATATTTGCCATGTGGGTGAAAAAAACATAGTTATAAATAAGAATAGAAAAGACAAAAGATAATATTGTATATGTAGGTGTATTCTTCAATTTAATTATGGACACAAACAACACTTGACATAAAGGAGTAGGGTGATATTACAAAAATGTGTGATATTTCATCCAAACAGGGTTAGAAAAATATGAATATTAAAATATTAAATACATTTTTCATAAAGAAAATGGGCCCATTTTAGGACATCTTATTTTATTTTATTTTTATATAACATTAATGTCATGGAATTAGGTGAAAAGGCAAATGATTTATCTTATGCAATATCTTCAATATCATTTTTCTTTTGGGATAAAATGGGGTGAACTAGATACAACTACTTCCGTGTATAAATAAAACTGCAGAAAGAAAATGTTGACAAATAAACATATATTTTGAACATATCTATTTTTAACTTTAAAAGAACATATCTTTTATCACAAATTACTGCAATGGAGAACACTGTTTATACTGTAAGACCACTGAACCAATCGAGGCAGTAAGATACGAAATTAACTATGCAGCTATTGATGAAATATTTTATTTATCCTATAAAAAAAGAAAGAAAGAAAGAAAGAAAGAAAGAAAAAAAGAAAGAAAAAAACAAGTGTAGAACTAGTTTTAATGCTATAAAAGCCAGATGTGTTTTGAAGGCCTGACTGTGAGAGAAGTCACACGGGAAATAATGGGATTTTAGCTGAAGTTGCTTGTGGTTGGCATCTGCACCGATAGTAAGTTGCTCTTTTGGTTCACACCACCTTCAACCTGGTCTCTTGATAAAGACAATGAGGCAAAAACATTGAATAATCACTTTGTCGTACAATCAAAAAAATATTTTAACTTTAAGATAGCCAATTAATGAAGTAACTGTGTCAAAAGTGTTGGGGAGATTCCAGGAAGAGAAAAGGGAGGAGAGCACCTGCAAATGTGATCATTGGTTAAAATTCTATAAAAGTTTGATTTGTGAGTGAGACAAATTCATATGTCCTGCAGGTGTCTCTGCTTTCTTCAATAAAGTCTTACTTTGACGTCTCGAACTTGAGCATCATTTGCAAGACCGAGATTACTTTTCTCCACAACATAAAATTGGCGAGTGGCAGCCAGGAGCGGCTGGGGCCTGACATCGCGAGAGCCGTGGCTGGTGGGTCAACAAAGACTGACCACCGGGGGTGCGCTTATGATGTAAGTAAGGAGTACATCAGGTATTATAGGAAGTGTTCCCGGTACCGGCTGACCTAGTTTATGCAGCCTTACAATCATTTAACTGATTTGAATAATAGAGATTTATAAGGTACCAAAACTCCATCAGGTGACAGAATGGAGAAAAGAAAAACCTTGAGAGAACCAGGGGGCAGTCTAGGGCCAGTTCTCCTCTGGCCAACGAACGAACAGTGTATGATTATGATTCAGGCTGCATTACAGGTCAGAAGTCAGATTGGATCAAAACATTCCGAATATTTATCCAGTTCCATCTGTCGAAGTCGAAGATCGGAGTCATCACGCCGGTATGGAGACGGGTTTGTTAAGGATCAGTGCCAATGGCTGTCGTGTCGATGATGCCTTCACAGGGGAGAGTCTTTGACACAATCTCTGCTGCAAGGATGTGTTGTGGTTGTGTCTAGGCACAGGTCCACCATCTGATCTGGATACGGTCCGGATCCTGCTGACTACATCATGCATTGTATTCATGTCTAGGTGCAGGTCTACCATCTGATCTGGATAAGGCCCGGATCCGGCTGACTACAGTAAACCTTGGAATAAACAGAAAGACTAACATTAGCATAGATGCCATTCTTCTTATGATGTAAGGAGTACATCAGGTGTTATAGGAAGTGTTCCCGGTACCGGCTGACCTAGTTTATGCAGCTTTACAATCATTTAACTGATTTGAATAATAGAGATTTATAATGTTCTATATGTATGCCAAGTTAAAGAGATGTGTTTTTAGTCTAGATTTAAACTGACAGAGTGTTTATGCTTCTCGGACAATGCTAGGAAGACTATTCCAAAGCTTAGGTGCTAAATAGGAAAAGGATCAACTGTCTGCAGTTGATTTTGATATTCCAGGTATTATCAATTGCACAGAATTTTGAGATCACAATAGACGTGAAGGACTATAATGCGTTAAGAGCTGCTCAAGTTCTGGGAGCTAAACCATATAGTACTTTTAAGTAAACAGCAATATTTTTGAATGTATACAATGTTTAATAGGGAGCCAGTGCAATGTTGACAGAACCAGGCTAATATGGTCATACTTCCTGGTTCTAGTAAGAACCCTAGCTCTGCGTTTTGGACCAACTGGACTCCGTTTATTAAGCGTGCAGGGACTCCACCCAGTAGAGTATTACAATAATCTAGCCTTGAGGTCATGAACGCATGAACTAACTGTTCCTCATTAATCATTAAAAGTATATGTCGTAATTTAGGCATTTTTTAAGATAGAAGAATGCGGTTTTACAGATGCTAGAAACGTGGCTTTCAAATGAAAGATTGGTATCAAAGAGCACAGCCAGGTTCCTAACCGACGACGAAGACGAAGCAGCCATCAAGTGTTAAACAGTATTCTAGATTAATATGTGCAGAGATTTTTTGCCCAAAAATTTGTAAGCCTCGGATATGGGCGAGCTGCGGGAGTGAAGGACATAGCACTGCTTCGGCAGTAAAAGCCAGTTGGATGGAGAAACAGAGATCTTGTGGGTGGAGATAACACTGCTGCGGTTGTGAAAGCCAGCTGGATGGAGCTCTTATGGGTGTAGAGAAGGTGACACTGCTGGGGCAGTGGAAGCAAGTTGGATGGAGAAAGTGCACACCCTATGGCGAAGCACGAACCAATAAGGCGACTCCACGTCAGAGCCCACCAGAATGTGCGGGGCTTATGCTATAAAAGCCCATTATTTCGCCATAATATCAGGTTAAATCGACTGAAGCGACAAACTGACAGATTGCAATAGTGCGGCAGGCTACACAATACTTGTTCCCTACTCTCAGGGAACCGAGGTTACATTAGTAACCGAGTACATTCCCTTTCGAGAACGGTCACTTTTGTGTCTTTCTAGAACGGTCACTATTGTGTAGCTAATATGCAGTGGGGATGCAATGTAACATGCTGCACTATTAGCAACTGGCTCCATCCCAACTGGAGCCTGGGGAAGCAACCGAGGCTCACAGAACAATCCATAATAAAAAACAATGAATGATAGTATTCAATACCCTTTCTGGGAGGTCCCCGGATACCCGTTGAGGGGCCACACATGGAGGGCCCACAAGTCGTCCCGTTTGCCTGCGTGAGGAGATCCTTCCTCACTGGCACAGGCCAGAGGACTTTGTCCATCATATGTGCCAGCTCTGGAAACCATACCTGGGTTTTCCAGAGGGGGGCTACTAGGAGGACTGAGCATCCCCTTTCTCTGATCCGTTTGATGACCTGAGGGATCATAGAGACAGGAGGGAATGCATATAGAGGGCGACTGTGCCAGGGATGGGCCAGTGCATCCCTGTTCTTTGAAAAGAACATTGCACAATGAGTGTTGCTTTCCGAGGCAAAGAGGTCAACCTCTGCCTTGCCGAATACACTCCATATCAGACGATCCGTCTGTGGGTTGAGAGATCACTCGCCTGGGGGCGTATTGTCTCGAGATAGCATGTCCGGAACCAAATTTTGGATGCTCGGGACGTGAACAGCTCTCAGAGAGCGCAGATTGGCTTGTGCCCAAAGGAGGAGGTTTCTGGCCAAGACATACAGGTTGCCTGATCTGAGGCCGCCCTGGCGATTTATATAGGACACCACTGACATATTGTCTGTGCGGACCAAGACGTGGTGTCCTCTGAGGTCTGGCAGAAACGCTTTCAGGGCTAAACAAACTACTCTCATTTCCAGGCAGTTGATATGTAAGCTCTTCTCCGGGCTCGACCAGAGGCCGGAGACAGGCTTGCCCTTGTGCAGTGCCCCCCAACCTTAGTTGAAGGCATCTGTGAAAATCACCTTCCTCCTGGAGGCCACACCCATTGTCACGCCGACTGGTACCAATTTTGGGCTTTCCAGGGAACCAGAGCTCTTAAGCAGCCGTGGTTCACCGTAACGTGCAGGCGTCCTGACCGCCATACATGGGCTGGCACACGGTGCTTGAGCCAGTGCTGAAACGGACGCATATGCAGTAATCCTAGGTGGAGTACTGACATGCTGCGGCCAGATACCGAGAAGCCTCTGAAACTTCCTGAGGAGCGTGCACGCACCTACCCTGAAGGAGGCTATCAGCTGTTAGATAGAGAGAACATGCTGTGGTGTGAGCCGAGCTCTCATTAGTGTTCAGTCGATAGCTGTGCCCAGAAAGGTTACATTCTGGCTGGGTAAAATTGGTCCTGAGCCCTAGACATTCCAAATGGCTGAGGAGCAAGGATCTGTGTGTCAATAATTCAGTCTTCGACTGAGCCATAATGAGCCAATCGTCGAGATAGTTCAGCACGCGCACTCCCTGTTGCCTCAGGGTAGAAAGCACTGCGTCCATGCACTTCGTAATGTTCGGTGTGCCAGGGACAAACCGAACGGTAGGACCGTGTATCGATAAGCCTACCACTCGAATTGTAACAATGCATTACATTGTTACAAATCTCAAGAATGGCCTGTGATTGGGCATTATCTGAATATGAAAGTAAGCGTCTTTCAGAACCACCGTAAAAAAAAACAATCCCCCGGCACGAGGAATTGTTTGGTAGTTAGCATTCTGAATGGCCGTCTCATGAGGGCCTTGTTCAGATGTCTCAGATCTAAGATGGGCCTGGTGCCGACGTTCTTTTTTGGTACAAGGAAGTAGCGACTGTAAAACCAAGACTGACTATCGCCCCTTTTGCTAGCAGATTTTGTATTTCGGTGCGAAGCACGTGAGCCATGTCGCTTCTCACTGAAGTCTCGATGAACGCCTGAAACCGCGGGGGTCTGCGAGCGAATTGGAGCGAGTAACCTCGCTTTATAGTGTTCCTAACCCAGTTCGACACTTCGGGGATGGCTTGCCAGGCCTCGGCCCTTGTGTCTAGGGTTTGAATGACAACTGGGGTTGGGCTGCCTAGCATAGGGGGACCTAATACCCTTGTGTTGTGTTTTGTGCACATATTCTCTTTGAGGCTGCCTTGACAGGCCTCGGCCCGGCTGGACAGAGATAGAGTGACAATGGGGGAAAGGCCGCCTAGTGAAGGGGGACCGGTACCCGTGGAGCAGTAACCTCGCTTTATAGTGTTCATAACGCAGTTCGACACTTGGGGATGGCTTACCAGGCCTCGACCCGTGTGGCTAGGGGTTGAATGAAAATTGGGGATGGGCCGCCTAGCATAGGGGGACCTATTACCCGTGTGTTGTGTTTTGAAACATACTCTTTTGTGCTTTATTATTTCAGTAGAGCGTGATCAGCTCGGACTGATTTGTGAACACTCTATCTCGCTCTATCAGAGCTGCTGTCGAAGCAGTGACTATCTGTGGTGGCACACGCTTCGCAGCGGGCGCATTGACTGCAGTGATAGTGTGCGGTATCAGTGGCGCATGCTTTGTAACGGGCCCGGTGACTGATTTAAAAACATTAACAGCCACCTGTGAGCGGGGGGCTGTTGGGGAAACATTTATTTCTCGCTCTGTTTGAGCTGCTGTGAGAACAGCGTTTGTCTGCAGCGGTGCACGCTTTACAGTGGGCCCATTGACTGCAGCTATAGTTCGCTCTGTTTGTTTGGATTGACAGAGAAGTGCTCTTATTGTGCTTATTGGTTCGCTGATAAAGCAGCGTTAGATTGCAGGGGGTGCATGCTTGTAACAGGCCCTTGCTGCAGTTAAAGCATCTACAGTTACCTGAGCTAAGAGGGAACTGTGAGGGATGAGCGAGCTCTCTTTGAAGGTGTTGAATAATGCGTAGTCACACGGGAGGCGGGGCCGGCGTGGGCTCACTCGTTTCTGACGCTCATTGTGTTTGTCTGAATTATGCAGAGGATTCATGAGACGGAGCGCAACCCGGGCGCGAGGCGGGGTAGCTCTCTGACGTACAGAAAGCTAGCTGCGAGCACCGATATAATGGCGGCTTGTTCTCGCAGTGAGAACAGCCGTTGTGAGAGAGAGCAGTTTCAGCGTGGTTTGATTCCAGGCATGAAAACGCACTTGTTGTGTCTGAGTCACGGAGAGGGCTCTGCGTGACGTACAGAACGGGAGGGCGCGAGGGCGGGGTAGCTCTCGTGTCGTAAAGAGACGTTGGTAGTAATCTCCGAATGCAACGTAATGAACTTACTCCATATGAGGAAATGTCATGCACTTGTAATTTCAATGAAAAGCATGATAACTTAGATAAAAAAATATCCATGAATTTTTATGGAAACAAGCTTTAGAAGTTTTCCATCTTTACTCTCCTCATGTTACGTTGCATTCGGAGATCGACTACTTTTGACTGACAAAATTCCAGCCACCGGAAATCTAATACAAAACCTTTCTTTTTAGTAAACTTTGTGTACACAAACAATGTAGTCAATGCTCAAGTTCATGTGTAGAGCCCCTGGTGATACTTCGATCACAGTTTTATGTTGTGTCGAGCCTTCTTAGTGTTTTAAAAATAGCGATTTTGATGCTATCATAGAAGTGCCCCATGCACTCCCATTCAAAAGGCATTTTGACCTAAAACAAAAATATGGTCAATCTTAAAAGTGGTGTTTCCATTCTAATTATGCCTTTACATGAAAGTTTGACTCGGGTAGATTAACAAAAATAGCCTAGGTTCAATTTTGGCGAGAGATGCCCTTTAAGTTGTTTTTTAAAGGGGTCATGAATTAATAAATACAATTTCCTTGAGCTTTTGACATATAAGAGGTCATCATAGTACATAGAACATCTTGTAAGTTTCAGAACTGAAAACTAACTTGTTAGTCCAAATACAGCTTTTATTGTAACCAAGCCCAGAGAATGACTCGTTGTGGAATGTGCCTGTCATAGATAGGTGAAAGACCGCCTCTCCAGAAGAAAATCAACGCCTACTTCATCATTGCAACTTTGGCCCACCCACTGGTGTGTTAGTGAGATGATGGTAGGAAAAAAGATGGCACCATTGTCCATGATATGCCGTCTGTTTCTCCGTCTGTCTCTCATCTTGTCTATGGCTATTTCTGACAGGACCACTATAGTCAAGTACAATTGCCAATTAGCATACAGTTAGGATTGGCGGTATGGTTCTGTTCTGGGCAAGAACTCCCTGCGCATC
>FLSR01004888.1:29703623-29759225 GCA_900092035.1 Leuciscus waleckii | reverse complement strand
ATGAGAACGACTAACGTCTCTCTTTTTATATAGATTACATAAACAGAATATTCTCTTTCGTTTTGAATTAGATCATTAAAAAGTAAACGCTTAAATAATTATAAAGATTACTCTTGCCAGTGTGTATTTGCTGAGTTTTGCTTACGTTTAGAGAACTGCTCCAGAAAAAAAGTTCATGGAGAAGGAGGCAGAAAGCACACAAAAGTTTTGTTTCGATTGTAAGTGGACATATAAAAAAGACATTTTACAGTTTATGTTTTTCATATTTCAAGTCTGTATGACCATAAATGACGGAGTATTTTAAGTCTATTTTGCTGCTATGTGAAAAGACAAAAAAACAGCAAAACGCGCGGGCGCATTTGTCGACTTTTCGGTTAATGTGACCGCGCAAATTGCCGCAGTTTTAAGAAGTTTTTCAAGGTATTAGGGGGCATGTGTGACTTCCAGTTCATCTGATATCATCTCTTAACTGAATAACATATTAAAAAAAAAATTGTTTTAATGTTTACTTACCTGTTTTAGGGTTTTAGTCCAATTAAGGCAGTGTCTCTCTCCACGTGTCAGCAGCCTCTTTCATCGGCAGGATACTTTTCCGTGTAACGTGGCGATTTTTCTTCTTTGATTTTTTTAACGGCGGTCGCACTCGCAAACTGTTTCAGTGCATTACCTCCACCCTCAGGTTATGAATGATCTCTGGCTTACATGCTTTGTCATTATATGAAAAAAAAGAAAAAAACTTTTATCCAGCTTGGTAGCTCTCAGAAACTTTTATGGCCTGCCGATTTATTTAAAATTTATTTTAACCCTTTCACACGTAAGTTTAAAATATTCTGGCTGACCCCCCAGCGTGAGTTTTTCAAGGCGACCGTTATTTAGAATGTGTCACTTTATGGTTTCCGTGGTGACGCGTCATTGCTTGTCACGTGACACACCGCAGCAACAACAGAGCTGAATGATTGATGATCTGCTTTTATGTCATTTTTCCTTTTTTATTCAAAATATTCACAAATTTGTTAGATATGGCATGAAATATCTGATATTCCGGTTGTCAAATATATGCAAGTGGAAGTGTTTTGTTGTTTAAACACATTTATAATGATCGCGTTAGTTCAGCTGTATTCGCGATGGGCGCCGCCATCTTAGTTTGTGCCGCAGACGCAGTTCAGAGAATCGGATCTGTTGGATTTACAACACGTTAATTCATCCACTTCTCCCGAAATACATAAAAGTAAGTGGCAGGTGAACTGGGAGAAGAATAGAGTAAACTTTAAAGTTACTTACACAATGTGTATCTGATATGAATAAAACTAATTATAATGGAAAGGATTATTATTGCCTCTTCCTTTGACATCGGATGTGTATTTTACAAACTCTAAATATATTGTTGTTTAAGTACTTATATGTCTGAAACCTAAAATAAACATTATGTGGTTGAAAACACTGAAAAGTTGTGATATATGACAGCTCTCTGAGGGTGCCTGTCTCTGGCTCAGCGCCAGCCAACGCGCGAAAGCACATTTTAATTTAGCAGTTGATCACGTCATGCACTGACCGTTCTAATCACACTGGTGTGATCGTTGCTCCAGGAACCAGCCTAGACTGATCACACAGGTGTGATCGACGTGCGAAAGGGTTAAATGTACACACAAATGTTCCTATGTTTTTTTGTTGTTGTTGTTGTTTTTACTGTTTTCTAGGCGTTTCTTAATTTTAGATTAGTTGACCAGGACACATTATATGCAATGCAATGAGAGCTGTAATAGTAAAAAAGTGCTAAAAGCTTTCAAAGGAGTTCCACATGTAATACTTATTTAATATGCAAAGATGTAAGCCAATCTAAATTATGACCATTTTTATGTAAAAATCGAACAAACATTATAAGTGCACGCCAGAAAACATTAGGCTATAAAACAACAAACCAATGCAGTATATGGCCTCTTTAAGATATCAATGTTCACTAGCTCACTAAATTCTGAAACTCACTGAGAACAACCAAAACATAGCAATAATAAATGTAGCTGCAAGCAGCAATTAACGGGGTTCAAGCATTTAAGACCTTCATGCCAACTATCAGTAGCGGCTTGTCAATAGAGGGCGCTGGGGCGCCGCCCCCATCAAAATTCCAGAAATATACATGTATACAAAAATGATATAAAAATGAAATAAAAATAAAAAATAAAATAGCTTAGGCTACTCATACAATGTAAGTAGTAAGAGCCTCAGCATTTAATAAAAACTGTCTTTAATCGGTTAACTATTTTCTTTATTATGTTTTTCAATAAGTTTCATGCGGTTTCATGCGAGAGGGACGCCGGACAAATGGATGTCTATGGAGTCTTTAAATTTTCGTGCAGCATGTGACCTGAAGCTGGTCTCTAATTGGTTTCTGAAAGATTCTCCTCTGGACGCAGGTCGCTGCGTCCCTGGCGAATCAGAATTGGATACATGTTATTTTATCCAATCTGATTGGTTCTCGTCACCTGCCATTCAACTCAACGCTTTTTGCCACTACTGCGAGTGCGAGTGCGCGGGCGACACCGTTACTCCGACTCCGTCAAAACCTTGCTAGGCTGATCATTTTCGTAGAGAGAATGCCAGAAGTTAAACCAAATTCTGTCATTGATTTACAAATAAAAACCTTTCACAAGGCGTTCGCTGGAAGAAAAAAAACGATAAAGGATCTCCGACCGGACCAACCCGATTTACAGGCCAGTGACAGAGGATGAAGCTAACGCTACACCCGGAGCTTCACCCGCGCTTGTTATGAGAAACGGAGGTGGCTGGCTTTATTTGCTTATTTGTTAACTTATGCTGTTCAATTCATTGCATTTTAATGTTCATGTCATGTATTTGTACTCAATATATAATCTAACTGTACATATCTGTTCTGTTACAGTTAGTAACTGAAGTGTAGATCACATTTGTACTAATTATATGAAAAAAAGATGATTGAAATAAATGATAAACTCTAAAATTTCAATTTTATCCTTTTCAGGTTTGATTCTAATCATAATGTAACATTATTTGAAAAAAACAAAATTTCAGTACAAAAGAACAAACATTTTTATTGTTAGAATTGTGATTTCATAATATTTAGATTTGAAACCAACTGGAAAATCTTGTGAAAAGATATCTTTCAGTTAGTCAAATAGCATATAGTAGCTAAAATGATAATTTTTTACTTTTAAAACTACATTTTACAAAATATGGGCAAAAAGTTTACACTAAACCATGTAAAATTATCCATGTTATCCCCATGAATGAAAGTTAGAAATATGGGTCTTTTATAAAGTGAATTTTACATAAAATGCTGTTTTTTGTAAAAAGCCTATTTAAATAAATATTTATTTATTTAAAGAAATTTAAAATATATCATAAATCTTCCAAAAACTGCACAAATGTTGAGTAAAAACATTAATAAACAGTGTAAAATTACATTTCCAAAAAAAAAACAACAACAAAAAAAAACTATTATTCTGTTACAAAATTAAATGTTATTGTCTGGGGACCCCAAAGATAACTAGTGTCGTCCCAAATGAAGATAATCAGAGGGTTAAATACCCCCCCACACACAAAAAAGCGTCCCCCCAAAAATAATTATCACCAGCCGCCACTGCCAACTATGCTGGCCGAACCAAAATGTAAGCCTGAAACCATAAAATATCCAGATGGAGACTACGCAAATGATATAAATCTATAGTAGCAGTGCACCCTAATTCTTTGAAAAAAAAAATGGTTTTAAACATTTGTTTATCAGCTAATACTGGGTATTGATAAAGATTAGATCAGGGGTGCCCAATCCTGTTCCTGCCGATCGACTGTCCTGCACAGTTCATCTCCAACCCTAATCAAACACTCCTGTAGGCTGTAGCAATCAATTAAGGTTTCAAAAATATTACTTTGATCAACTAGGGCTGTCGCGGTTAAGAAATTTCCCTTGCGGTTATTTTGGGTGGCTCAATAGCGCGATATGCGGTATTACCACCGTTTTTTTTATTTTATTTTTACAAACCTAATTTATCCTGATTTTACTACATACAAACCTCTATGTTTGAGTTATGTAGCATATATTGTTGCTTTTTAACTGACAGAGAGACACGTTTTAACACTTTACATTTTTGTTTATTGTTTATGCCAAACAGCAACAAGAACATGCCTTTTCCCATTTAAAAAAAAAAAAAGTTCTAAAGTATCACATGAAAACAAGCAATAAGAAAACGGCTTTTTTCTAATTTGAAAAACGAAAGAATTCTTAAGTACTGTAGGCTATCACATGAAAACAACGTGTAGACCTAAGTGAAAATACAGAGAATAAAACTAAATATTACTCGGTAACGAATGTGGTTTAGACCTGGGTTATCATGTCCTTGTTTCATGCTAGGAAAACCAACATATTAACCTTATGTGGTTTCAGGGAGGATCACACGGGGGTAACAATATTCCCCGCGGCACTGAAAACCCTTTCCGACGGTGTGCTCGTTGCACAAATACACATGTATTTGCGAGCGACTTTGGACAGCAGCGGAAATCTAGACTCATTATCGCGCCACCAGGACAGTGGATTCGCGTTGGAGTCGATGGACTCCTCATGCAGATAGCGTGTGAGCTCGTTATCTGCTCGCGCTCTCTTGGGACTTCAGCAGGTCTCCAGAGTCTTTTTCTTTGCTACAGGTGGCACCACCGCTTGCCTTCGTCTCCAACAACTGACGCACTGGCAGCGGTCTCTTCGTCCTCCACTCCCACCATCTCTTCGATGAGTGCGGATTTTGTCTCCGTGTCACTGATATGATCGCCCCTATATCGAGGATCTAAACAACACGCCTTTGCCAAAGGTTTTTGTAATTTCATTTATATTTATTGCCTAACATGATCAATAAATTAGCAAATACTTTAAATTTTATAACTTACCAGTATGAGGCCATGCTGAGGAATTTGAAGTTCCGCTTGTGCTTTCGCTAGATCTCTTCTCTCCAACCAGCTCTGAGAAAATGTACTGACCAATGTGTGACACAGGCCCACTGCTCGGGCTGTGCGGTCCTTTACGCTTGCCGTTGCGTTTGTAACTGCCAAATGTAAATTGTGACCAAAACAGTTCAGCCACGGCCAGTTCAACTTTTTGACTGCTGCAACGATGTTGGACCCGTTGTCTGTAGTGATACAGGCCAGCTTCTTCTCATCCAGGGACCACTCTTCAAATGCGTGCCGGAGAGCATCCGAAATATTGTCGGACGTGTGGTTTTCGGGCATAAACACTGTTTCGAGGCACCGTGATTTCAGAATCCATTCCATGCTGAGATAATGAACCGTTAAATTCATATAAGGAGAATCACCATTCATAAGCTTGCTTTTGATCGATGTCTTTACCCTGCTGTACATTTTCGGCACAGCAGTTTCTGAAAAGTAAGTTTTGCCCGGCAACTCGTACTGCTTGTCAAATTTTTGAAGCATTGACTTGAATGCAGGTTTCTCCACCGTGTTGAATGGAACCATCTCCTGAACTAGATACTGCGTTACAGTGTCTGTAAGGCATTTATGCCTGTTACTTTCACGGCTGTATTTTACAGATTTCGCAAAGGCTTCAGCTACTCCTAACTGTCGGCCGGTACCGGTCTCAGCTGTTCTTTTTGATGTTGCTCCGCGACCTGATGCTTGAGGAGGCAGCTGCGCTTCATGGACGGATGACAGTTAGCGAGATGACACCTCAAATTAATGTATTGCCGCGTGTCACAGGAACCTTTTTGCCGCAAATTTTGCATATGGGCTCATCTAAATTCGCTGGCTCGCCCTTTTCATTGGGTTGAAAGCCGAAATGTTCCCAAACTGGCGACGTGACATTAGGTTTTGGGACGAGAGCGCCTGCCATCGTTTCAGCAGGTCTATTCAAAACAAACGAAACAGCTACAACGGTTCGTGGGAAAACAACAGTCGTAACCATATTGTATCATTCATTTATTTAACATTGAATGCACAGTGACAAATTATAAAACAAGAAGGCCACAGCCTCATAAAAATAAAATAAAATAAAAATAGAATAAAAAACCTGAACACTGCGGTTGCCGCGGTTTCTGCGGTTGCTATCCTTCCTCTGCGGTTTGCTTGTCAATAGCGCGGTATTACAATATTGCGGTTAGCCCTATGATCAACTTAAAATCAGTGCACCTAGTACCGGCACTTCTGCATTTTGCTCTTAAGCGTACCTGCACTTTTTCTTTCGTACCGCTACTTCTCGCATGTAGCCGGTACTCTACCACTGACAAAAAAAGCGTCAGTGTCACGCCCATTTCACATATACTCCGTTTGCAATGCGTATGCGGTGCTTTTTTTTTTTGCGCACCCATTAACAGGTTAGAGCTTTCACACTGCTCGCGGATGCAGTCCGGCAATGCTTTCCAGGAGCGGTGCGTATACAGCAGTGCAACGATTATTTCTGCACCGAGTCTATTTTCGCTGTGCTGCACGCGCTGAATTAAAGGCCACATCCACACGACGCCAGAGCTTTCCCTATCCGATTTTTTTTTTCCCCGTAAAAAAAAAAAAATCCGTAAACACGGCGTCGTCTCAAGAAATATCTGCGTACACACGAAACCACTGAAACCGACTCAAAACGATGTAGTATACATGCCAGACCAGTATGTGGCGCTGTAATTCTGCCACAAACATACACTAAAAACGGAGAAGAAGACTTGGAGCTCGCGCATAAACCTTGCGCGCTGCATACTATGGCTGTATACAACAATAATATTAGGCACAGTAGCTTCTTTTTTTCTTTTCTTTTTTAATCAAGAACTTTGTTGAACAATATGCTGAATTAAAGTGACAGTGCATGGTTCGTGGTCAAAATGAACACAGAATATGACATGAAAATATAATAATCTCACTATAAATGCATTTAATTAAATAAAATGTAGTAATCTCACCATAAATGTATTTTTGGACTTGCAGACTTGGAGTAGTTCCGTTCTCACACACACACACACACACGCACGCACACACACACACACACACACAAACACGACTTGTTTAAATACATTTATGTTGTTAATAAATATCAATAAATTGTTGTTGTACCAGCAATATCTCCAAGTTTTGTTTTTCACTGTAGAAATCTCAAATGTCATGATTACTTGCCAATGCAAGAGAGTACCGGCACCTTTTTTCCCCCACTTCAAGCACTGCTTAAAACATTTGAAAGCTTAGAGTCTGAAATTTACAATGAATGTAGCCAATTTGATAAACTCCTAGTAGTGCTGAGTTATTTGCTGATAAATAGAATTTATTTTTCCATAATTTATAAACTACTTTTTTGTACTACATATTGCAATATGTCAAATACATCATACAGCTCAGATAGTCTTGTGTCATATGTCATTTGAAAGGTCTCAATGAGTAGAATACAACAAGCATAATTGTTTCAGGCTTTTTACTAAACTTGGGCGAGGTGTTGTAAAAGAAGCCCATCAAGAACCCATATGTAAACCATATATGGATGCTGAATTTTAACACATTTCCGCTCGTAACTTCATGAAACATGCTCCGATTGTGGAAAATGACATATCATTATTTACAGCAGATGCTTACAAATAAAATGAGTCAACATAATCCATCAATCAGAACTAAAGATATTCCTCATGGAGTTCTAACTCAAAAAAATCCACAGACACACGTAGCCAAACAAGGTAGCTTAGACTTGGCCTTTTTACTCGTATCTTCATGAAACATACATCAATCATGAAAAATGACACATCGTTATTTACAGCAGGAGCTCACGATTAAAAAGAGCCCAAACTCAATATATTCCATCAATCAGATCTAAAGATTTTTCCCGGAACCGTGTTCGTTTTCAAACGTGGAATAACACAAAATATGTATCATCTTAAACGTACAGTATGACATTTTTCGCCACTAGGGGTCGCTAACCTATTTACAATAACAAAGGCGTAGTTTGATGACGCAACATTTGCTAAGAATTATGGATATTGTCGTCAACGTCAAGCCGACCGATCTAATCTATGGATCTAATAATGTTTATGGATGACTGAATACATCGATGCTTTTATCATGACTGTGATATGAAGCAGTTCTGGATTGCTAAGAGACAGCTATCAGCTATCATATAAGGAATATGGACATTTCATTCTACCGAACTAACGTTACATGCGAGTGCAGAATTACTACTCACAGTCACAGGTCAGTTTATTAGACAAATCAAACTTGTGAGGTAACGCAGCGTTGTTTCACTTGGTCTAACATTACACTATCACACTAAACTGCATTTGAATGTGTTGAAATACTGTGTTATATACTGTCTATGGGAGCTCTAGGCATCTCGAAAACACCGCGCTGATATTGATTCTCGTTTCAGTTCTCCTTTTGTATCCAAAGTCTGCTTGCCATGGTCCATAATGTTTGAACGAAACAACAACAGCGTGCAAATAGACATTGCGAACTACCGTCAGTCGCTTTGGTTACTATCAGAGGGCTCTGGTCATAGCTCTGGTTGCCATGGCAGTACGAGCGGAACCAGGGACAACGCGGATATGACGCCATTGACGGCGACAAAACGGAAATAAAGAAACGGGACGTTTCTCGAATTAAATTACAAATTTCTCCTGGTTTGAAAGTTGTTGGAAACAGTCGGGATAATGTAAGTACACAACCAAAAAATATATATAACATAGATATAGTGATTTTTGCTATTTTTAAAGCAAAAAAGTTACATATTGTGGCTTTAAAGCTTAGAATCTCAGCTTTTTTAAGCATCTAACCACTTCGATCAACTCTGAACGAGAGCTGACTAATCGCTCTAAACCGGAGTGTACCGCCCGCGGGCGCCACCTAGCTGCGAAAATATTCATTATCATATTTTTCAAAAATATTGCCTTAACACAAAATTGGTGTCATTTGAAAGCGTAGAGTCTGAACTTTACAGTGAATGTAGCCAATTTGAAAAACTCCTAAGTATTGCTGAGTTATTTGCTGATAAATATAATTAAAAAAAATCATAATCTATGAAATACTTTTTTGTAGTATGTACTGCAATGTGTCAAAAACTTATACAGCTCATGAAACATTCACAGCTCGTTGAAAATGGCACTTCATTTTTTACAGCATATTATTACAATTAAAATGAGCCCAAAATGAACATAATCTATTGCTTTTATGGCAAGATATTATTCCTGGAGAACATTTTTAAAAATGCCCATGGACATAGCATCAAGGACTAAACAAAAAGGCTATCTTGGTTCGAAATGCTGTAACTTTTGATTCCTTTATCCAATCACCACAAAATTGTATCCACATGCAGCTAACCTGTTGTAGGGGGACTTCACCAAACAAATTTCCTCCTATCTTATTTCCTTCCTGAGTTATTCCATGTCAAATAAGAAAGATATGCAAAATCATCATAAATATTATATATATATTATGTCTTTTATCAGCAGTTTCTCGGCAGGAGAATGTCCCAATGTAATGTAATTTATATTTTTTAAAAATTTAAAAAGTGTTCTTCAAACGATACCTACCTTTTGACTATGAAGTTGTGGTCTTTCGTTTTGTGTGTGTCACTCAGACAAAACAACTCTAAAAATGCCTTCAGGGCTTATGGGGTTAAAAAGATGTATTGTCCCTCTTGTGGACAACAGTAGTATTAAAGGCTTCATCTTCAGTTTACATTTTTGATATAATGTACTGTGAGCCCTCTGAGCATCAGAAATCCTTGAAACCTGGCACATTTCTTCAAAATCAGTTGTACTCCATATCTACACAGTTTTGTGAAGTTTCTACTTTGTGCACACAATATATAGGCATGTTACTCACAATGGGCCATACCAGAAATATATAAAAAAAATTGTATCTGCTAAACGGTTTCATCGATCGAAATTCTTTTGACAACTTTTTGCCATGAGGGTCCCTAGATGATGCATGTGAAGTTTCGAGCAAATCGGACAAACGGTCTATGAGGAGTTCGAAAAAGTAGAGTTTTCAAATAATCAGAAATATTTAACAAATTATTTGATTGACAGGAGTGGTTCTTGAGGCAAAGTTGTCCAGGATGAGGAGATCTATCAAATGATGTGCATATTGTGTGGATGTGTGAAACACCACTCATTAGCGCCATCTAGTGGCCGATTTCTTTCAAAATTCTTTAAGACCTCTAGGGCCATTTCTAGATGTGTAAAGCCGTGTCTATTATACCCCCCATCCCAACACACACACATTACAGATCAGTCACCATGTCCACAAATGCTTCTGCTTTTTATTGATCTGTGTGCATGTGTAAATTTGTGCGTGCGTGCGTATGTTTGTATGTGCGTGTATGAAAAAAAAGTCTCCTAAATGAAAATTGTACAACCCAGTGTCACAAAAAAGACTTGTATGTATTATAGGTCATTTTCCATCTTTAAAGTGTTAGTTTCTTTCGTTCGTAGTAAATGTATTCCCGTTTTGTGTCTATTTAAATTCTATTTACAAACTCACCATATATATTATGAAACCTGCTATTCAAATAAAGTTAACTTTGATACTGTACAATCACAGTATCATATTATTACCATCTGACACCACACTATTTGTGGTACATATACACACATATTTGTGGTACACACAAAATACCACCTGGTATTGATAGACCACACTTGTGAGTTATTGACCACAGCAAAAATGTATCTCCGTCTAAAACAATATCTTTTAAAATTATGTTTTTCTGAAATTTTTTACTTTTGCCACTGCTTTCTCCTATAAGTGGTTCCCAAACTTTTTGCAGCATGCACCCCTTTCTAATGTTTGACACCTGTCAAGCACCCCAACCACCTTACAACAGTTAAACATCACATTTTTAACCACAAGAACTAAATATAAATATTCACTGTATATTTTCATATGAGCAGGACAGGATCAAATACTTGGAAGAAAAACTACAGCGACTTAAAGAAGCAGCTAAAGCAAACAAACTAAGAACAACTTGGGAGATAGTCAAAGAGATCAGCGGCAAGACTAAGTCAACAAACAAACACAAGATGAAAAGAGCAGACGGAAAAGACATCAACTCGTCACAAGAACTGCTAAAGGAGTGGCAACAATACTTTAAAACCCTGTTAAACAACAACATAATCACTGACGACTTGCCAATCGAACCAGCTGCCCAGGATCTTGACGTCAACGCAAGTCCATTCACTATCATAGATAAAAAGTGCGCAATTGAACTGAAGAATGGCAAATCAGCTGGCTGCGATTATGCAATCACACCAGAGGCATTCATCTGCAACATCTGCAACAATGTATATGATCAAGAAAAAGCACCAGAACAGTTCACCACGAATCTGATAGTACCACTACCCAAGAGAGGAGACCTCACCCTAATGAACAGCTACAGAGGGATCAGCATGATGTCGGTCTCCGCCAAAGTATACAACAAGGTCCTTCTCTACTGAATAAGAGACCCGATCGACAAGATTCTACGCGCCAATCAAGCTGGCTTTAGAAGAGGGAGAGGATGTACAGAACATCCTTCGTAGAATAATCGAAGGCTTCCAAGACAAGAAACTCAATTATTCATCACCTTTGTAGATTTCAAGGAGGCATTCTGATTCCATCAAGAGATTAACCATGTTCGACATACTAAGACATTATGTGATCCTAGACAAAACAGTAAGAGCGATCCACACAATTTACAAGTCAAAGAGTCACGTACTAGTAGAAGGGAAGCTGTCAGACCACTTTGACATTATAACAGGCAATTACAAATCATCATAGACTATGTATTAACTTGAGCCAAAGAAGAGCATGCAAAGAACACATTATCGCATAGTAACACACTTAAAAGAATCCAGCAGAAATCCAGAAGTATCACTATTTGACCTGGATTTCGCAGACGACATTACCCTATTTGAAAACACCCTGGACAGAGCACAGGAACAACTCACAACAACAGAAAAGTGGGCCAGGAGAGTAGGCCTTGAAGTCAACATAGGTAAAACAGAAGCACTGAGTAACCAAGAATATGCTGGTCTGGACATGGCAATACACAATCATCAGCATATAGAACTGGAATGGACCAAGAACTTCAAATATCTTGGCTCCCACATTGCTTCTAGCGAATCCGACGTCAAAATACGAAAAGGCCAAGCATGGGGGGCCTTCTGGAAGATGAAGAACGTATTTCAGTCAAGAAGTCTTCCAATTAGACTCAAGATCAACATATTCAAAGCTGCGAGTGTCTCAATCCTGCTCTATGGTTGCGAGAGCTGGATCCTTAGCAGCAAACTCAGAGACCAACTCAACAGTTTTGCCACCAACTACTACAGAAACATGCTTGGCATAAAGTGTCTAGACAAGAAAAGCAATAAAGAGATTTAGGAAAGAGTCAGCCGCAACCAACTCGTTCTTCAACTACAACAGAGGCAGCTAAGATTTGTAAGACACTGCCTAAGAAGACATGAGAGCGACTTGATCAACAAGTATGTTTTGTGCGCGCCACAACAGCGGCATGGCACAAGAAGTCGAGGCAGAGCGCGAAAGTTATTGTGACGCAGACATGCTTGTAAAATTAAATTATGAGTAATTTACAGCTGAAACTTGACATGTGAAGTTTACCCAAGTGAAATTAATCACAATAAATAAATAAATAAATAAATATGTTAAAAAAATAACAGAGACAAATTTTCTGTCATCACAAACATTATCTCGCGCACACCCGGTGGTCAGTCTGCGCACCCCTACTGGTGCGCGCACCCCAGTTTGGGAACTGCTGCACTATACCATGGCACTGCCACAGTTTTAAACAATGTTTTTACACTAAATTATTTATATAAAGGGCTCCTGAGATTTCATGTAATGTTCTCACCTTTCAATAAATAGACAACACATTTAATGACTAATTTTGAATATAACGTTAGATCTTTAAAGCTGCAGTCCGTAACTTTTTTGGGTTAAAAACTATCCAATATAAATTTTTGAGCAAGAACATAACCAGCCAGTGTTCAAAACTATCTGCTTGCCTTAGCTCGATTCAAAACGGTAAGCTTGTAATAATGTTTTTAATTCCATTGGTACTGGTGGATTTCTGTGGGAAATTCCAGCAAGCATCATTACATTACATCTCTACACAAAAAGAAGGTGTCTCGGCTAATAGGTTTGTAATTCCACGGATAACTGCAATTGCAGATTGTGAACAGAGATGGCGACAAAGAGGAAAATCTACGGACTGCAGCTTTAAATGTAAACATTTTATTTAAATAACAACATAGCATAACATTCCCACAGAAATCAACTACTTTGAGCTTTGTCTGAAATTAAAAGAGAACCACTGAGTGATAAAACTAGTATGACTAGTGCTTTATACACAGGGCTCTCAAGTCTCACGCATTGGCCGTGAGACACACGCAATTCCACCAGTTCACACGCTCACACGCCACACCGTGTATTTCTCACGCTGAAAAGGCAATGCCAACCAAGTTGTCCTGCGAGCTTTATATATAACGTTGTATACGAGGCGCAGGCACACAAAGTGAAGTTTCCTGCTGCCGGCACGTATCTCGGCCAGATTGCGTTCATTACAAGGCAACACAGATGCGCGAACACACGGAAGTTGACGGAACTTCTCGGCCACCGTACGTTCGTTACTAGGTACCAACAACATCGCGTGAACACACGTCGTGATGGAGAAGGTAAGTTGGAAGAAAGCTCGTCTAACATTTTTAGGCTAGAACATTTAATATATAGCCCATCGTTTACATTATTATTGATGCAGTCAAAAACTCTACATCTAAGTTACTTTGCAACCAGGCCAGAAGCTTTGGCTCAGTTTGGCTAGCTTACGTTTTCTTAAACTAAGGGAATGTTAGTGGGTATGGGAAGGAATGAAGATGTATTTCTTCATTTTATTTTAAATACATTTAAATTTGTTTATTTTATTTTAAATGATATATTATACTGTATTAATAGTCTTTCTAGTTACATTAAGGCTACATGTATTAAAGCAGAGTGCTCTGGGTAATATTTTATATCCTGTCAAAACATACATTAATCATTGCCATTGCATTTGTATTTTTCAAACACAAAACACATTTCATAAGCTGGAGTGTGTACTCTTGTGTACACACACACACACACACACACACACACACACACACACACACACCTTAATAATACTCTAATATGTCATTTGTTCACAATGTCCCATGCACCACACAATAAATAATTATACCATTTTGACTAGACACATTCAAAATGCAAAAAGATTTGTTTTTCCAAACTGTTTGGAGCAATTTGTTATATTTTTGTAATTTTTGTATAACTTATTTGTAATTTTGAAATATAACATTAAAGAGTATATTTGATGTGATAAATTGCTCTGTCATTTATCAGATTTACCAATTGTTATAATTTCAATTTGGGCTGGTTAATTATGAACAATGGGTAAAATTGGGGGGCGGGGACATATGGGGGCGGAGCTCCATTAGGGCTCCTCCCCTAACCGCATGTGATCTCACTCCAAGCTTTTGGTAAAACTTGAGAGCCCTGTTTATACAGTTCTGTGTTAACCTAAGGCCATCAGGGGTTATGTGTGATAGTCCTGAGGTTTTGATAAACAGAGCAGTCCTTGAATGGAAAATACTGTGCCCAGGTGCAGCTGATGCAAATGGACAAGTAGACCATACACACACACCGCATCTCCAACACTTTAAAAAGCTTATAATATATGAGCACATGCAACACTTCTAAGCATTTACTACTCCAGCATGAAACTCGCATCTGATGTCAAGCTGAAAAATAACCTGATTCTATACTTTAACCAGCACTGTAAGATATATAAATACAGGCATCGGTCACCACAAAAATCCCCTCTGTATAGATCCAGAAAAACAGCAGCTGTTGATGTGAATGCTCTTTTTATATTAACTATGGATGTGGCTTATGGCTTTAGAGCTTCCTTTCATTATGTGGTCATCAGTCACTCTTCTGTGGGTCCTTCTGGCCAGTGAAGATTCAGCAGGGGTGTGGCACCTCTGAAGTGTAATTGTATGCAAAATATATTTTGGGTTTAAATAAAAAAAATTTTTGAGAAAAAAAAAAAAAAAAAAAAAAAAAAAACTTAGGGCCAGATTTACTAAACAGGGCAAATAGTGTGAGAGTGCAGTTCCACAAAAGAGCTGATGGGAGTGCGAAGTTCTGAGCGTGATCTACTGACGACACACCAATTAAAAGAACACTGAATCATCTGGATAATTTCCATAATGACCAAAGCAATCTCCCAAGAGCAGTGCAAATTAGTGTCTGGTTGAATTTACACTATTATTTACCACCTTTTCAGTGCTAATTTTTCCAATTCCAATTTATTTATAAAGCACATAATAATACAACAATGACCACAATGACAATTGACCATAGTGCTACACAAACAATAAAATATTAAATTATAACAAACACAAATAACTATAAATAAAGAATACGCAAAATATATATTCTCAGATTCTTAGACCCACATACTCTTAGGAGTCTTAAGTACACCTGAAACCTCTTCAAAGTCTCAAAAACGATATCTTTGACAACAGTACCTCGACACTCATGTATGATCAAAAGCGATGTTTTTTTAAACTCAAGGGTTGATGATAATCTAATATTTTGTGGTAAACTGTTCCATAACCTTGGGCCGGCAGCCGCAAGGCTGTTTTCAGATTTGTCCTCGGAAAACTAAAAGATTCTGAGATCGTAAAAGTCTCTTTGACTTATGCTCCTGAATCAGATCCGCAATATACGGAGGGGCTGTACCATGTAAAGATTTAAAAACAAATAATAAAATCTTAAAATTAATGCTAAAAGAAACTTGCAGTGATCTTAATACGGGGGTAATATGATCATATTTAGCGAGTGCCTGTCAACAGTCTTGCGGCCACATTTTGGCATTTATATAATATTATATAATATTATATAAAAATTAAATACATTAATTAAATTATATATATATATATGTATGCAGGAATATATATTTACTGCTGTACCGTACATCCGCCTTGGCCGTACAGCAGATAGATATATAT
Source organism: Leuciscus waleckii (assembly GCA_900092035.1). Classification (NCBI taxonomy): domain Eukaryota; kingdom Metazoa; phylum Chordata; class Actinopteri; order Cypriniformes; family Leuciscidae; genus Leuciscus; species Leuciscus waleckii. Next base: position 29,743,188 of record FLSR01004888.1, on the reverse strand, counting down.
ATATATATAATGTAGAATTTTGTGGATTTATTTGTTTGTTTGTTTATTTATTTGTGTATGTGTGTATTTATTTATTGTTTTTGCATAGACTTTAGCTTTGTGAAATCAAAACAAAAATTGACGGACTGAATGAAAATGCAAATTAACTCTCTGAGCAGGTGCCGCTTATGGAAAAGAAGCGCTACAGCTTTTGGGTTAAAACAAAGCAGCTGTGCTTATAAACACTTTATACTGAGGCAAGAGGAAAAGAAAATGCAATTCGAAATTATTCTGAAAACAGTCAGTTTTCTTCAGAGATACATTCACATAAAAATTTTATATTTATATTTTTCTTCAAATATTTGAGCATTGCGCACAGTGATCTTGCTGTGTCTGGTATTTTCTCTGCTGCGCGTCTGCACTCTCCTCCTTTGCGTCCGTCTTCAGCGTGTCCCGTCTCTAGTCTGAGTTAACGTTCTGTTTAAAGACTTTGTGATATTTTCACACAAATTACATTTTGGAAAAAGATTGCCATGCAGTGTGTGTGCAAGCCCGCAATAGATCAGCCAAAATTAAACTCTGTGTATGCGTTCGACCGGTGCATCTCTAAAAAAAGGTAGCACCACAAGAATTATTTCAACCTGATCTCATGAAATTCGTCTCTACGCACGCATCGAATTTATCGTGCAATTTTACGCAAATTGTCATATGATACGCACTATAAACCCCTTGGGTATGATTAGTGGTACGGGGTACGTGCGTGCGTATCTTTCGTAAATATTTCGTATCGTAAATTTCACAGTATCGCCCACCCCTACTGAGCAGCAGCTTTCAGCATAGTTTTGACAGTCTTTATGTTCAATTTATTTATAAAGCACATATTAGTACAACAAAGGTTGACCACAGTGCTGTACATAGGAAAAAAATTAATAATCATAAAATCACATTCAAATTCTATAACATTGCCTCAAACAATCACAGAATAAAACCTCAAATTCAATGCAGCATTAATAGTAACCCGTTACACTACTAACACAGCGCTCATGAATGATCAAATGTCAATATGAAAAAATATGCTTTTAAAGGCACACTGTGGAGAAATTGTGTTTTTGTGTTTTTGTCAGATTCATATCTCTCTTAGGGGCTGTTTACACCTGGCCACTTCATGCGTTTTCTCAGATCGGATAGCTATCTGATTTATCAAAACGATTCCATTTACACCTGGTCACATAAATGTGTTTTTGCGAAACGGATTTAAATCCGATCTTCAATTCCCGCGCTATATGCAGATTTAATGGAGTGCACATCACCGAAAGCAACAGATATGAGCTGCATTTTATTGATCATCAGCTAAAATTTCAAAATCAAAGACAGCAATAAGAGAGAGCGGCAACAGCCCTGGTAAGATCATTTCGTTTCTTTACTTTTAATGGTGATGATTGTGTGATAAGCGTCTGCGACTTACTTTCACTTTGATTTGCGATAGTTTGCACGTTGTCTTGATGAATCGATGCTCAGCTGCGGTAATGCGTGTTCCAGTAGCGTCGTCATATCTGGCAATAACATATAGACTATAACACGCTCTCACACGTTTTTTTATTTATTTATTTTTAACATTTTTGGGAGGAGTACAATTTACATATGTGGTTTCAACAACCAGATGCACACTTGTCCAGTTTCGTCTGGAATGCGTCTCAGACCTCCTCCTGAAGTGGTTTGAGCGATCGGATTCAAATCCGTCTCGAATGCGTTTCGGAGAAAACGCATGAAGTGGCCAGGTGTAAACAGCCCCCATGACAAAAACATACGCACGAAAGCTGAAAACAAACGCTGGTTGGCCTCTCACTTCCATAGACAGTATATAAACGGTGGGGGAAGTGACGCATGCCGTAAAGCAGTCGAATTTTGTAGTTCTTTTTCTGCTAGGGTTACTACCCGAACCCCGAAGTTACGTAGTGCCAGTAAAAGCGATACAGACCCCGTCAGGCTATGGCAGACGTGTCATTCAACCTATTGTAAGTCGATGTACCATCACCAGAGTCTTGGAAATATATTATGAAGGTTGAAAAGCTACATAGTGTTCCTTTAAATGTCGTTTAAACTCTCTAAGAGATGAACATTGCCGGATATAAAGAGGTTAGCCATTCCATAGCCTGGGAGCAGCGGCCGCAAAGGAGCAGTCTCCTCTCATTTTCCGGTACGTCCGCGGGACTACCAAGAGATTTAATGACTCGGAGCGCGATACTTTATTTGGTTTCTCACCTGGATCAGATCAGCTATATAGTTGGAGCAGTGCTATTTAGTGCTTTAAAGTCTAAAGGCCGAGAGTCTTTATGGCTCTCTCGGCCATGCCATTGGACTGAGGGTAGTTCGGACAGGAGTGTGTGATGTTGAAACCCCAGTCACGAGCAAATCCAGCCATTTCAGCACTGGCAAAGGGTATATGATCTACAATCAGGATCTCAGGCACACTATGTCGCAAACACTGCCTTGAGTTTTGCTATCAGTAGTAACGTTACTATCAATCTCGCTCTGCACCGCTTCCATGCGCTGCTCAAGAACCAGCACGTACTAGTCCGATCAGACAATACCGCAACAGAGGCGTACATCAACCGACAAGGTGGTCTACGCTCCCGCTGTATGTCACAACTCGCCCGCCACCTCCTCTTATGGAGTCAGAAGCATCTGAGGTCGCTTCGAGCCATTTATATCCCGGGAGACCTGAACTGTGCAGCTGACAAGCTCTCACGGCTTCAACCTCTTCCTGGAGAATGGAGACTCCATCCCCAGATGGTTCAGCTTATTTTGGGACAGTTCGGGGACGCGCAGGTAGATCTGTTTGCCTCCCACGACTCTACCCATTGTGACCTGTTTTGACTCTCTGACCGAGGGCACGCTCGGCATGGACGCACTGGCACATAGCTGGCCGCGGGGCCCCCACAAGTATGCGTTTGACCCTATGCAAGATCAGGGAGGACGAGGAGCAGGTCATATTGGTTGCTTCTCATTGGCCCACCCGGACCTGGTTCTCTGAACTAGTACTCCTCCACGTGTGGCTCCTGGACGGGACGAGGCAGGTTTGAGTACCCTACCACCAGCGGTGGTGGCTACCTTCACTTCCGCTAGAGCATCGTCCACGCCTCCTCCTTACAAACCAATCTATCCAACTTTGCCTGAACAATATACAAGTTAATCTAAAGTACTTTAATTCAAATTATGATTATCAACAAAGTAAGATGGTGCCCATGAGTAGTTTGGCATGCCGTCGGTCGCTGCTTGTGTTTATGTTTTATTTGTTTTTGTCCATTTCTATCCTTGTTGGTGCAGCCAGTTAGTTCTCTTCGTGTTTATGAGCGCTATTTTCTTTTAAGTCTCCAAGAGTCAGCGGTGGTGGCATCCAGCTGTTACTCAGGTGGAAATTAGTTTTGTGATTCCCCGTTTATCGCACGCGCAGCTGTGGATCTGTGCGGCCTCTCGGGTTGCTGTCGAAAGAGAAGGAAACGCAATAGGAGACGGGGCAAGCGTGGAGGCGTGTTGGTGGAACAGAGACGAGCACATGCCTTTGCGGCTGGTCCGGCCGGGCATGTGGGCTCATTGATGGATGTCATCGACTCATCTTGTACCTCTTCGTGTCAACAGGATGCAAGGTACTCTTATCTGGTTTCGGTTGTTCCTCAGAACAGAGAGTTGTCAAGGTTGATTATAGTTTCGCAACGTTGTGCTAAGAAGAGGGGGGTTAACCCGGATAATCTTTGTTTCTTGGAGTATGTGCCGTCGATACAGAAACGAAGTGAGCCGGCCTGTACTATTGCGAATATGACCCTTTTCAATACAAGATCTATTAGCAACAAAACATTTTTAATTAATGATCTCATCTCTTCAAGAGATTGTCTTATTAAATATCTCATTTCTTTAAAAGATTTTTTTTTTTTTTTTTTTTTTACTGAAATCTCAGCGATTGTAACCGGGACTCCCTCGCTGAAGCATCACCTAGAGACTATACTTTTCTGAACTCTCCAAGGACTGGGGGGCGGGGCGGGGGGATTGCGACAATTTTTAAGAATTGTTTTAAATGCAGGCTGTTAACAGTGGACAAGTTTGCTAGTTTTGAGGTGCAAGTTTTTAAAGTGGTCTTGATTAGGCCAGTTATTTGTGCACTAATATACAGACCTCCTAATTGTAACAACAATTGTAACACTCCTAATTTTTATCTTCTATGATTACTCGTTGTGATAGCCTTGATTATATTAGGTGATTTTAATAATCATATTTGCTGCCCTGAAAAGCCCTTGGTACAATATGTTTTGTTGCTGTTGGACTCTTTCAACCTCACGCATCTGTCGATTGTGCTACGCATAACAGGGGCATACTCTTGATTTGGTTTTGTCCTGGGGTGTACCAGTGGGTGAGCTGACTATTTACAACATGGGGCTCTCAGATCATTTTGTCCTTATGTTTAACGTCACATTTGCTGGGCTCCCTTCGGTGTCCGTGCTAGTTGGCCGTTGAGCACGGGCTATCAATGCTGGTTCTGCCTCTTCGTTTTCTGACCAGTACAATGCCCTTATGCCAGTTATTGAGTACAATCCATCTCTTCGGGGTTTAGAGGAGCTGGTATCTGACTTCAATATGGGCTGTAATCATATTTTGGATTGGATTGCTCCCTGGAAACAGGTAAAATCAAAAACTGTATCTCAGCCTTGGCTCAATGATGAAAGTCGGCTGCTTAGACAAAAATGGAGGCAGGCAGAGAGGAAATGGAAGAAAGATAGACTACAGGTCTCATATGAGATACTTAGAGAGTGTATGGTATCTTATCAACAGTTTGTCAAAGCGGCTAAGGCACAGCATTTCTCCCATTTAATCTCTAAGAATCAGCACAGTCCTAAAATCTTATTTTGTGTGAGTAATACAGTTCTAAATAATGCATGCCCTATTGTTTTTGATAATACAGAGAGAGCTTGTGAATTTTTTTAGCAGTTTTTTAGCATTTCTCCCATTTAATCTCTAAGAATCAGCACAGTCCTAAAATCTTATTTTGTGTGAGTAATACAGTTCTAAATAATGCATGCCCTATTGTTTTTGATAATACAGAGAGAGCTTGTGAAATTTTTTTGCAGTTTTTTATGGATAACATCTATGCTTGGTCTTGTTGTAGTATGTGACCGACTGCTTTTCTGGCCACTTGTGATGCCATCAGGTGTGTGGACAGTTCTGAGGATGCAGACATTCCTTTTTTTTTGCGCTGATACACTGTTCTGTGCTGAACAGCGGCATTTGCGCCTTTACGCACGGGGGCAGCTCTCGTCTGCTCTTGTTTACCGTGCCAACCAAGCTGGTTTTCTTGGCCTGAAGTGCTTGGCCAGTTCAAAGGAAGTAAAAAATTGTTGGTGGTGATGTTTCTTCCCTTCCCCAGGTATGGGTTGACCATTTTCAGCACCACACTGTCTCCAAGTCGTTGACCTGGCCTCCTCGTCTCGTCTTTGCCCAGATAAGGCGCACCGTTTATCATATATTTGATGTCGACATCCGCAGCAAGCCAGAATTTGATTCCGAATTTGTCCGGTTTGTTTGCAATATACTGGATGAAGCTGCACCTTGACTTTGTAGGGAATAACTGATGTCGGCACCAGGCTTGTAGCAGGCGATGCAGTTTTGGACAAATCTGTCGCAAACATCACTCATAAGGGCAAACTTGTTTTTCAGAATAAAATATACACATATTTAGGAAAAGTCTTACAGCCACATTGATTTTATTTTAACAAAGTTATTACACTGTAAAATTTTAAAACGGTCAAAATGACTGCCTTGGTAGTTCTAGTGTTAAACGTGCTTTAGAAATAAAATTTGATTGATTGATTGATTGATTGATAAACCTCTGACACTGCCTCAAGCTTCGAGATCAAATGGAGGCCCAATTGACAAAATATAAATTGCATCTGCACAAGCAGCTCCAATAATAACGAGATCTAAATCAGCCCAGCCAAACAGAGACATGCTGCGATGTACACCAGCTCGTAATTATGGATCTGAATGGGGTGATGAGACAAGAGATGATGACATGATCACAGTTGACAAGATTGGTCCTGAATTTTCTTCACCTGCTGTTAAAAGGGAAGACTTACAATCTGAAATGATGACAGAAGAGACACCATTCACACCAGGAGAACGTCAAGCCATTCTCACAGCCTTGCGTCCTCTGAAGAGACAAGATCCAAACACAGAGTTTTGGCGATAATTAGATTATCTGGTTGAAGCACATAAAATGACATTAAGAGACATACACACCATTGTGAAAGCTAAAATCCCAAGAGACCAATGGGAACGCTTGCCAGCGTCAATAACAACAGCCCAATGGGTAGGCTTGTGGGTTGATGGCCGGGTCTTTGGCAAACATTAGAGTATTCTGAAAAGAAATCCAAGAAATCTTGGGAAGTATTAAAATTCCATTCACATCATTGACATTGATTAAGCAAAAGGATGATGAATCTCCAGATGAACATGCTCTGTGTAAGTGGAATGCTTATGAGAGATGGGCCCTCTGTGCTAAGAAACAACCTGACAGAGATGATGTACAGTTCACTGACACACTTGTGGATGGCTTCTGCACAAAATACCAACAAGCCTTATCACTTGGAGTCAATCCAGGCGAAACATTTGCATACAAAGTCCCTTTTACGATCTTGATCTTGTTACATGCTTTAAGTGCTGTACATGTTAAGAAATAATAATTTTTCAGTGACCATGAAAGATACACTTTTCTTAGAATAAATGAATAATCAAAGAGTTTGTTGGAACTGATTAATTGATTGTAATATTAATTTAGCTTACTTCAAAGTTAATCTAATTAACTGACCCAAATATTATTAATTAATCATAATTGGTAATTATGGATTTTTACTAATATTTCCCCTTTGAGCTAATATCATTACAAAAATAACGTAGATAAGTTAATTTAAGTTTTATATTATATTACAAAAGTAAATCTAGAAAAACAAATTGGCCAAAGAAAGTTTCGATTGGATGAGGTCGGAGGTTAGTCCCGCCTCTGGGAAGTGAGTTCAGTTTTACAGTGCAGAAAAAAACAGAGCTAAGCAGAGAGTGTGACGAAGGGGAAAAAAGACGCAGCTTGACGCTAGACAGTGCATTGTGTTCTTAAAAGAGAATTGAAATAATCTAAAAATAGATTATTTTAGTAAACAATATCCTTAGAAGTCACACTTTATATGTAATAGAAGCCGACAGAAGAAGAGATCGAGACGAACGGATTATTAAATTATTTGAATGATAACTGTGTAAATAATGTTTAACGGTTCATAATATGTATATTTGTTGAAGTAGTTATTTTGAAGAAATGTTACACGTGACGTTAGCTTTGCTAGCTGTGAGCATAGGTTTCAATTACTAAATGTACTTAAGTGCTAGGAAATTGAGTGATAAACCAGACAATTTATTTAATTTAAGCAGTTTATTGAACAGCTGAATAATTTTTATTTTTGGATTTTGTTTCTCCAAGGCCGTTTTTTTTCCTATTGTTTTTCTTCTGTTTCTGATTTCATCGAGATCGTTGCCTATTGAGTCCTGATCTGTCCCTGCATGCTGTGGATGCTCTGTCTGTGGTTTGGACATGGCGAGCCAATCATTTGCTTGATCGTACCTGGAAATTAAAACAACTATAATTTTGTTTAACTGGTAGGACAAAATATACTCACCCTGAACTGTGCTATTTTGTTTTGTTTTTCTTCTGGATTTCCCCTGGATCAATCATTGGATTTTTCCTGTTGAACTAAAAATATTCAGTGACATCTGAACATTGAATCTGATTCCTGAAGTTGTTTTTTATGTTACTCTGGACACTGATTTTAAATTGTGAAATCTGGTTTTAGATCTTGATTTTGAAATCGAATTGAACTGAGGTGTCACTAGTGAACTGAACTACTGTTTATTATTGCTGTTTATTTGTTTACTCATATTATTTTATTTGTCAAAAGATTCAATTCATTTATTCATTTTCTTAATAACAATACATTTAATTTCCTAGTAATTAAAGGTGCTCTAAGCGATGGCACGCATTTTTTAGGCCAAAAATGTTTTTGTCACGTACAGCAAACATCTCCTCACTATCCGCTAGCTGCCTGTCCCCTGAACACACTGTTAAAAAAACGTGGTCTCTGTAGACAGCCCGGGCTCCACAAACGGCAAGAAAAACAAACTGGCCCAGCCTGGACCACGAAAAATAAACAGTGTTCCAGCCAAAAACCAACAAGAATGATTTGGGGGTGGGGTTTGGGGGGTTAGTGCGCGTGCACATGAAGGGGGGTGTGGGGAGTGGAGGAGAGATAAGCATGAAGAGGGAAGTTAGCAAGAGGAGAGATGTCCTAACAACGGCTAACGTTAAAATGTTATATCCTTGAGAACTTTGATTGGCCGACACACGACCAAAAAACGACATTCCGATGAACAAATAACAAAGAATAGGGAAAAGGAGAAGGAACGCAAAGCCCCAAATTTACATCGGAAAAGCATTCAAAAGGTGGCGAAAACTCCGCCGGCAGAAGGGCTTCCAATCCGACATTCAGGTGGCTCTGTTTTTGCTGGACAGGTGGGTAAATCCAGTTTGTTTTTTCTAAATGGTTCATGGGTGTTTCAGGAAGCACAGAAGGGAGGGGGACAGGACGGGATGAGGAGGAAGGAGGGTCGAGCTAGCCTCTGTTTTGTTTGACAATACTTCGAACGTCAACAAGAAGTGACGTCACCCAACATCGCTTAGAGCACCTTTCTGAGTTGTTTTCTTTCTTTAGTTTCTGTTATAAATTCCCTATACTCCAGTGAGTCGAACCCACCTTCAGCCAGGAGTATACAAAGTAAATTTTTTACAGATTTAAACACACAGTAAGCAATTAGTGGTCATGGAAATTGTGAATAGTGAAAATATCAAAGTTCTGAATTCAGTCATTGTCAGTGGCATAACTCTCTCTGACCTGGACCAAGAGCTGGAAGCCAGTCTGAAGGTATATGGTTTGATCAAGCGCAACTTTCTTATCGACGACCCAGAATCAGAGTACCACCTTAATGCAATTGTGGAGTTTGTTAATGAATCTACCGTTAGTGATCTGAAGCCCTTACTGCCTATGGTTATCCAAAGTACTGAAGATGCAAATGTTGTTGTCCATGTTCGCAGTCTAGGGAGTGTGTATGCCTCTGCAGTTAGTAGCAGTGCTACTGAAGGGTACTTGGAGAGCCTTTCATCGCTCAAGCCAGTGGAATGTCTCTGCAGGATGTTCTTCAAATTGAGCTGCAAAATATCTCTGTTTTGAAGTTTCCAGCAAACTAACCATCTAGACCTGGTACTCCTGCACAAGTGATTCCAGAACCTAAAAACCCTGCCAAGGAGAGCACACCGGTAAAGTCACCTTACCAGCTGAGAAGCCTTCACACTAGCGTTGTGAAACAATGTCCTTGCACTGCCTACAAGTGCTCTCAATGATGCAATGTCCTCTTCCCATGCTGTTTTGCGTCTTAAAGCTTTCTCAGGAAGAAGTCCAAGACCGAGTACTGAACTTGACTTTGATACTTGGCGGGCCAGCGTTGACTTTCTACTTAACAACCAGTCACTCTCTGAATAAAACCCGAAGAATTCTTGACAGTCTGCTGCCCCCAGCCTCAGATGTCGTCCGGCATGTTGGTCCATATGCATTACCAGCACAGTGCCTTGAACTTTTGGAATCTTTGTATGGCTCAGTGGAAGATGGATATGAGCTGCTAGTGGAGTTCATAAGTGCTCTGCAAAACCAGGGAGAAAAGCCTTCAACCTACTTGCATCGTCTCCATGTGAAAAGAGAAGACTCGTTCTGATGAGAATGAACTTTATGAACTGAAGCGTCAAGTAGCTGAACTCCAAGCTAATCTTGTTCCAAGAGTACCAGAGAAGTATTCAGAGAAACCTCCAGCTTCCAGGAATTTTCCTGTGAAATATAGACCTAGGATGATGGAACCAGAGATGAATGAACGCACAGAACCCACTTCGAATTCAGCCGACAGACCCCGTCCTGGATATTGCTTTTGGTGTGGACAGGACGGACATCCTGCGGTCAATTGTGAGAATGATCCAAATCCCCGCAGAGTGGAAGAAAAGTATCGTGAGCTGAAGGACCGTCAAGCCGCTTGGGACTTGAATAATCCCTCTAACTTGCAAACTTTAAACTGAGATCAGTCTCTGTCATGGGGCAGACAGAGGCTGGCAAAAGAGAACAATGCCCAAATAAGCATGGCCGTCTGCACAACCAGAATGTTTATGGCACAATTACCTGAAGGATTGGTGGGAACCAGGTGTACTGCCAGGATTCAAATTGAAAGAAGAGAAGTCAACTGTCTTCTAGATACTGGATCACAGGTAACCACCATTCCTAGCTCCTATTATGAAAGGTATTTATCCAGAAATCCCATGAAGTCATTCGAGCATTTGTTAAAGTTGAAGGAGCCAATGCCAGGCAGTACCTTACTTGGGTTATGTGGAGCTCAGTCTGAAGTTTCCCAAAGATTTCCTTGGTATGGAAGCTAAAGTCCCCACCCTGGTATTAACCCCCTGGGGTCGGCTATCGCGCCGGCGCGATAGGCTCGCTTTTTTTCTTATCAGTGCAAAAGAGATTCAAAATACTCTGTTGACTTTGATCTTGCATACAAGTTTCATACATCAATCGATCCTGTTAAGTGTGTATTCACAATATACTCACAATAAAAACAACGTGTTGTGCTTTTTGCCAAATAAAGAAAAATAAACATGATGTGAGTTCTGCTTTCTCTCTGTCAGTGAATTCCATTCTGAAATGTGTCCGAAAATGAACTGTAACTCAGCGAATACTCAGTCAAACAGGCATACAGACACACAGGCATGAAGCTTGAACTTCTTCTTTTAAATGAAGTATTTTTTTATAAAAAACAAATATTCACAGTTTATGTAATATGTATATGTATGAAAAGAGAGAGATGTCAGTCGTTCTCATCTCATCTCATTAAGTTTTAATGTGACCCCACCCACGCTATTCAAACGCAAATTATCTGAGGCATCCATGCAAACCTGTGAAACGCCCACATCAGCTGGATAACACACACCGCGAGTTCACCTTCAGACTTGTGTACTTTACGACGCTGTGAGGAATAATACTATCTTAATAATAATCCTGGAAAATTTACCTCAGAAAAGTGCTGGAAGTTTCATTTCGAGGATCAACGAATCCAGCTGAGGAATAGGTCAGTTCTATATTTGCTTTGTTCTAATCGCAAGTGTCTGTACACGCAAAAAGACTGTTTAATATGAATCGCGTTTCTGTGTATGAATGAATGAATGAATGCACAGATGCGCGCTGTTGTGTAGCTACAGCTGGCAAAAATACTGTTTCAAAATGAATCGTGTTTTTGTGTGTGAATGAATGAACAGCTTTTACCAAACTCTATTGCTATACTGAGATGAGTAAAAATCGACTACAAAAACGGATAGATTATAAAGTTTTACTGTAAAATACTGCCACATCAAATAAGCTTATAATGTTGCCAATTTCTGCTCATATGTTAAATATATATATACTATGTTTTGTCAAAAATAGTCATCAACTAAGATGTTATTATAGTGTTTGTTCCAATGTAGGCTATATTCAAACTAATGAATCCTTAACTTTGAATTACGTATCATAAAATGTATACTTTAGTTTTTACAAAGAAAGATTACACTGGAAATATTGTTACAAACTGGCTTTAATTTAATATTTTAAAAGTACCGGTATCACTTCGTTTTTACCATCATTGCATATTTATTGAACATTGTTTAATTTATATATATATATATATATATATTGTCCTTACATTCTTTCTTGTGGCTCAGTGACACACCTGAATGAAAGGCTCATTATGTATGCAGCCTCATTATGCGGGGGCATTGTCTTCTCAGGTGTGAATCACGCCCACTCGCATATTGCCTTTCCAAACAAAAAGTGTCTTACAAAATTTAAATAAATGTATTGTTTTATGTGAATGATTAGGCAGGATGATTTTCACATCATTTTGAAGAAAAAACTCTAGGCAACAAAATGCATTATTCAGAAGGCTTATTGACACATATTTAGTATGTGTTTTGTGGCCTTATTTCAGAAATGTTCATTTTTAGTTTTTTCAATAACAATGCATAAACATTATTTTCTCAAAAATACAAACATGTACATACATGTTGCTCACATATTATGGTAGGCTGTTTGTGCTAAATAGAGTGTAATATACCTTTGCCATTATATGTTTATAAGCAACTGAAAAAAGCACAAATGTGAGGGCATGTCAGAACATCTCAAGGACCCCAAAAACACCTTAGGCCCCAGAGGGTTAATAGTTCCTGATCTGATAAACTCACCACAGATTATCATTGGAACAAATTCACTTGATGTGTTATATGCCAACTGCACTCAAGGAGAAACATCCACCTGCAAGTCACTCTTCTATGGCTATCAAGTGGTGATACATGTTCTGGAGAAGAGGAAACAACAAGCTTCTGTTGGAACAGTGGGGTGTGTAAAGTTGAAGGGAAACCAACCAGAAATTGTGCCAGCAGAATGTACTGTAGTCCTAGATGGCCTTGTTCAAGTGAAAGGTCCTCTGATTGAGAAATGGGTGTCAGTGGAGTTACCAGTGCCATCTTCTAGTGGCAAGTGGTCTGCACAGTCTACCTGCAAAACAACGTATTGCACAGTTACCCGTGCTAATGAAAAATGAAACTCAAACTGACCTAATGATTCCTACGAAGGCTGTCATCGCTGAAGTTCATGTCGTCCAAAGAGTAATGGGGAAAGAGTTTTCCAAAGAAGGAGTTGAAAATGAGAAGATGGAGTTAAATCATCCCACGACCCCTCCATCACCTGAGTGGAAGGATAGGATAACATCCTTACTGAACTCAATGCCTGATGTTTTTGCATTGAATGATTTGGACTATGGTCACACTGATAAAGAGAAGCACAGAATAAAGTTAAGTGATGAAACACTATTCAAGCATCGAGCTTGTCCTATTCATCCCCAAGATGTGGACGCAGTCAGAAAGCATCTCCAAGAGCTTCTGGAAGTCTCCAATAGTCGTTGTACGGAAGAAGAATAACTCTGTGCGCCTATGCATTGACTTCCGGAAGTTAAACTCCCAGACAATAAAGGATGCCTACGCCCTTCCGAATTTGGAAGAAGCTTTTTCAGTTTTGACCGGATCAAAATGGTTTTCAGTCCTTGACTTGAAGTTAGGCTATTATCAAATTGAGATGAAGAGTCTGATAACAGAAAACCGCCTGCGTATGCCCACTTAGTTTCTGGGAAATTAATCGGATGCCGCAAGGAATCACCAATGCACCTAGCACGTTTCAACAGCTAATGGAACGATGTATGGGAGACCTAAACCGAAAGGAAGTTATTGTGTTCATTGATGACCTCATAGTTTTCTCGAACACTTTGGAGGAACATGAGACAAGATTGATGCAAGTACTCAAGAGACTTAGAGAGTTTGGATTAAAGCTTTCACCGGAGAAGTGTAAGTTTGGTCAAACATCTGTCAGATACTTGGGCCACATCATATCTCAAAATGGAGTGGAGACTGACCGTTCAATAGTAGAAGTCCTTAAAACCTGGCCAAGACCTACAAATCTAAAGGAGTTAAGATCCTCGGATTCTCAGGTCACTACAGGAGGTTTGTACAGGATTATTTGAAGATTGTGAAGCCTGTTAATGATCTTATGACTGGATATCCTCCACTGCAAAAGGATCGCAGAAAGAAGATGGATAAGACAAAACAGTACTTCAACCCAAAGGAGCAATTTGGAGAAAGACGGTCCAAAGAGTGGACCATCTGCTAGTACCAACGGCCTTGGTGCAGCACTGAACAAGATCAAGAACAAGATGGACAAATTACAGTCATTGCTTTTGCAAGCCGCGGACTTACTAGAAGTGAAGCAAAATATCCAGCACACAAGTTAGAATTGTTGGCATTGAAGTGGGCCGTTACTGCCAAATTCAATGATTACTTGTATGGAGCTGACTTCACCGTGGTGACTGACAGTAACCCTCTGATATACATCTTAACCTCCGCAAAACTGGATGCTACCAGTTACAGGTGGTTGTCAAGTCTGTCGATTTTTCAACCCAGGCACATTGGACATACGTTACTATGCCTACATTTTTGCAAAACCTGAAATACGTACCTCCAGGTACATTTCCCTGCACTTTTCAGGTGAAACGTCCACTAGAGGCGCTAAGTGGTATCAATTGTTCTCCGTTCCAGATGCGTGTTTATAAAAGGTTATAAAGCGACAATATCAGTAAATGATTGCAGACTTCTCAGTAGACACACTCATTTTAACCCCCTGAGGTCGACGGTATCGCCGGCGATACCAGCTCGCTTTTTTTTTATCAGTGTAAAATAAACTCATAAATACTCTGTTGACTTTGATTTTCCATAGGAGTTTCATACATCAATCGATTCTGTTAAATGTGTATTATTTTTTGTGTATACTCATAATAAAAACAAAGTGTTGAGCTTTTCGCCAAATAAAGAAAAATAAACACGAAGCGAGTTCTGCCTTCTCTCTGCCAGTGTAGTCCATTCTGAAACTCGTCCGAAAATGAACAATAACTCACCGAATACTTCTCACACAGACACGTGAGATATGTCTTTATGAAGCTTGAAATCTCTTCTTTTAAATGAAGTTTGTATAAGCAACGTATTAAACTGCAAATTAACAATATGCCCTAATATTTCATGAAAACAACGTTACAGTCAGACGAAATATGAAAGACAACATTTTGTTTAGTAGATTTGGGTACAGTTTTTACTGTAGAATATACTGCCACGTCAAATAAGCTTTTGTTTAGCAATTTCTATATCTGTTTTTGTCAAAAATAAAGTCATCAATTAAGATGTTAGCTGTTCCAATGTTGACTATATTCAAACTAATGAATACATAGATAAAATGTAGGCCTATAATCTTTTTTTTTTACAAAGAAAGAGTACACTTGAAATATTGTTGAAATTGTAATTATTGTTGTAATTGTAACCTTTTTAATAAAATAGCTAAACATATTTACAAGATAGATGTAAGCAAAATCTTAAATGGTCAATATAAGTCTTCTTCTAAATATATCTTTTGTCCTTGCATTGTGGCTCAGTCAGTGTCACACCTGAGTGAATGGCTCATCATTATGCAGAGTGGGTGTATTCTAAGGTGTATACCACTCCTCGTTCACGCCCCCTCGCATATTGGCTTTCCAAGCAAAACCTGTTTTACATCAATTTAAATCAATGTATGGTTTTATGTGAACGATAAAGCAAGACTATTTTCACATGATTTTGAAGAAAAAACTCTAGGCGACGACATCCATTAGTCACAAGTCTTATTGACACATATTTACTATGTGTTTTGTGGCCTTATTTCAGAAATTTTAGTTTTTAGTTTTTTCAATAACCATGCATAAACATTATTCTCTCAAAAATGAAAACATGTACATACACGTGGCTCACATATTATGGTAGCCCTGTTTGTGCTATATAGAGTGAATTTACACACCTTTGCATTGATATGTTATATGCAACTGAAAAAAGCACAAATGTCAGGGCATGTCAGAACATCTCAAGGGCCCCAAAAACAGCCCAGACCCCAGAGGGTTAATATCAATTAGGAATTATTTCCATGCTTTTGAGGTGCCAAGGCTGCGTGACTGAGGATAGACGTCCGAGGAGCACATAGGCTCTGGATCGCACTTCGCCGAGGTAACTTACGTGTTTACCGAAAGAGTATGGTATTGCCTCGCAAAAGGAACAATTCATAATTAAAATGCTTTTGCATGTTTTAGTTTTCATGTGTTTTGTGTAAATTAAACGGCAGGGAATCGCGCAATCATGACCGTGTTGATTACGTACCAAACCCCACAAAACTAGTTGGCAAACTATTCTTGAACGGCGAGCCAAATTTTATACATTTTAGCTATGTGTCTCTGGTGTCTCACTACCGAGTATGAGTTAACTGTAAGCCGAATATATAATAAGATATCGAAAGCATTAAGAACAAGTTTTGCCTGAACGTTACAACTTTACTTTCAGTCAGGTGATTGTTATGTACTCAGTGAAACGTACAGCAAGTTCACTAGTGGGCAGTGGACTCCTAGCTTCAATTAACCCTGGTACATAAAATATTATATTGACCCCATAATCTCAATTGATCTGTTCTTTTGTTTTCAGTAAGCTTGCTTCTCTGCAATTAAAACTGGGAGATTTTTAACTTAACATACAAATAGAGGCAAACTGCTCAAATGTAATTGATCTCTACAGCATAACGTAACGTTATATTTGTATATATTCTTGTGTTATCAGTGAATGTAAGCAAATGTAAATATATTCACGGACTTTGATGAGTAGGCTACTATCAGCATCGTAAATCCTGCAAAGTTTATATATATATATATATATATTATGTACATTTATAACACTATACTTTGTATTATATCACATTTGCATCAAATTACACACGCAAAAAAACTAGTAAATGCTGCTGTGAGGGTGTTTCAAAAAAATGTTTTTTTCCTCTTTTTGAAAGTTCGAAAACACTTTGTAGAGTTTTTCTTTTGATATTTGAGCAAATGTGAAGACAAACAAATATATTTAATGCACTGCTACAAAACAATGATGACTTCCGCTTCAGAAAAACCCAGGGCCTGTAAGCATTCTTTAATAATGGCCTCCAAGGATTTGTCTGATCCAACTGCAGAGGACATGGAAAAGGAATTAGAACTTGACATCGATGAAATAATGGCTGATTTGCAAGAGTTGCAGGAAGTAAATTGTCTCTTAAACTGTTTAAAGGTCCCATGACATGAAATTTCCACTTTCTGAGGTTTTTTAACATTAATATGAGTTCCCCTAGCCTGTATATGGTCCCAAAGTTTCAAAAAATTTTAATCGGTGTAAATCGAGCTTTTGCTATTTTTCTCTGCCTTTGAGAAAATGGAAGCTCATCCGGGCTGATCTTGAATTTCCTCCTTATGACGTCATAAGGAGAAATGTTACCTCCCCTTTCTCTGCTTTGCCCGCCCAGGGAATATTTCTCGCCCATGAGAAAATGAGCTAGGAAGTAGAACGCGCGCGCGCGCAATTTTAGTTTGTCCACTAGAGATATCATGGCTTTTGAGCAAGCGAAGCATAATAATTGCTCAATAATTGGATGTACAAATGAACATCGAATGGTCAATACAGAGCTGGGCTTGCTGAACGTCGGACAAGTAAGTCAACAAATTATATATAAGTGTGTTGCTTTACTGTTTATGGTTACCTAGCTTCTTACACGTAGAATGTGGCTGTCACATTAGCTATGCAGTTACTTGCGCTAATGTAAAGGTAGACAGCATCAAGTTACACACACTGTAACGCGAGTGTTGTACATTTCTTTGTTATTTGGATAACCGTTTTCCTGTTGGTTATATGGCGCGCGCGATATCCGCATTTCAAGAACGCAGAGCTTGATGTAATTGTAATAAGATAAATTACAGACGTTACAGATCTCTCATGAAAAGGCAACAGTAGGTTCGCGTTAGCTACATGATGATAACTGTAAACCATCCGAAAAAGTACCGATCCAGACATAATATTTTAAACTAACCATTCGGAAACGTCCTGCTGGAGCCGCTGAGTTGCAACTTCTTCATCCGTTGCTTCTCCATCTGGATCAGATTCTGGGTCAAACTGAAATGCTTGAACGACTGCGTGTCTTCGTGCCATTGCAATATATCCAACATAAACAAACATGCATGGTACAGTTGCGCAAGATGGTCAAGGCTACACCCACCCTCCACCTTGCGCTGCCTTTCTCCTCCTCATTAGTATTTAAAGCTACAGACACCGAAACGGCCCGTCTGAAGGAAGCTCATTCTGGGACTGGCTTGTAGTGGCTATAATTCTGCACCGAGGCTGAATTTTTGGAAAGAGATTTCAGATACAGTACTAAGGACCACTAAGGACTATATTAAAGCCTACAAAAAGTAGCATGTCATGGGACCTTTAAGAATAATGATGATACTGTTCGTTTTGTAGCATTTTATTCTGATAACATAGTTCTTATCATTATGGCTTGGAGGAGACTGCTCTTTGCATACAGCTAAACCAAGATGGCGCCGACCAGTGTTGTGGCTTGCCGTCGCTCCTCTATGCTTTTTAGTTTGTTTGTTTTTTATGTCTTCTTAAATGTTTTATTTTGTCCATGTCAGTCACTGTGGGTTTACGACCACACTACCCTGTTTCAGATTCGTTCGCATGTTGTGGACTTGTCGATAAGCAGTGCAAACAAGTGTGCCTTTTCCTATCACACGCTGCCATCGTATTTACAGCGTTCTCTGGATGGATGTGCGTGCTGCAGGCAAAAGCGGCGCCGACGACGAGGGAGACGTGCAGGTGCTCACGTGAAGCAGAGATTCTTGCGGAGGTCTTGTGCTGTTGTGCAGTTTGCAACAGTTGACGGTATCATGGATCGTGCTGTGGATCTTCGGGGTTGGCGATGTTCTCATCTGTTGCCAGTGTATCCGGATGGAGGTTCGTCAGCGCTGCGGTTTTATCAGGATGCAAAGTTTTCATCACATGTCAGAGGTGCAGTTTGAGCAATTGATCGGTCTTAAGACGGTAAAGTCGGGCCTTATTACAGCGGCCCCCATGGTTGTACAGACTTTACAGATCCATCCATCCATCCATCCATCTTCTACCGCTTATCCGGGGCCGGGTCGCGGGGGGCAGCAGTCTAAGCAGGGATGCCCAGACTTCCCTCTCCCTAGACACTTCCTCCAGCTCTTCCGGGGGGACACCGAGGCGTTCCCAGGCCAGCCGGGAGACATAGTCTCTCCAGCGTGTCCTAGGTCTTCCCCGGGGTCTCCTCCTTTACAGACTTTACAGATGTCGCCTGTAAATGCGTGCTCGATTTCAAACAAGACATTCATTTTAAATGATTTTATATTGCATAATGTCTTGGACTTCCTATTTATTACAGAGACATGGATAAATCGGGATGAGTGTAGTCCTTGCGAGGAAATTTGTCCAGCTGACTATATGTTAATTAATACCCCGAGACTGATGGGTCGTGGTGGGGGTTTAGCTACTGTTTGTAAGCAGCAGTATAAATGTCACCGTTACTCGAGCTTTGAGGTTCAGTTATTGAGACTTGAGTTTTATAAGTCTGTTTTGGGAGTAGTTGTTTATCGACCTCCAAAGTATAGCCAAGTTTTTATTCAGGAATTTTCTGAGTTCTTATCTACTATTTTATTATTGTCTGATCATATTTTACTTGTTGGGGATTTTAACATTCAAATTTGCTGCCCTGGGAAGCCTTTGGTGAAGGAGTTTTCTGATCTGATGGACTCATTTAATTTTATACAACATGTATTTGGTCCCACACATGAAAAAGGACATACTTTGGACCTTGTTTTTTCTTTAGGTCTGTCTATCTGTGATGTTATTAATGATGCCTGTATTTCAGATCATTTGCCTGTTACTTTTAATGTAAATGTGCAAATTGAGAAGGTGGAGCATCAGCCTTCTTATATACGCTCCCGTACAATCACTCAGTCTACACCTCAGGCGTTTGGTGATATTTTTATTACTCTTTCTGATGTATCATGGCCTGAGCTGTAGCATTACGGCAGATCCTGATGAGTTACTTATGGCTTTTAATTCTGTGTGTTCTGGAGTTTTAGACTCTGTTGCTCCATATAAGATCAAGCATAGTAAGGTTAATCATCAGCCGTGGTTAAATGAACAAACTCGGGCTCTTAGACAGCAGTGTAGGCGAGCAGAACGGGCTTGGAAAAAGGATAAACTTATGATCTCGCAACAGATTTTACGTGATTTACGTATGGGATATCAGAAGGCTGTAAAGGATGCTAAATCAGCATTTTTTTTCCAAAATTATATCACAGCATTCAAAATCACCAAAAATTTTGTTTCAATCTATTAATAGGTTTTTAAACTCAAATACTGTCTCTATACTACCATCTACTGAGTGTTGTGAGAAGTTTTTAAATGTTTTTTTAGACAAAGTTAACACAATTAGATCTGGTTTTCATGACTGGAATGGCTTGACAGGAGACATTTTAAAAAATGTCAGCACGTTTGATAAATTTGATTTGGTTTCAATTAAGGATATTAGTCTTATTGTTGGTAAGTTGAAACGCCCAGCTGCTAGTTGGGATGTTTTGCCTTTTGATTTGTTGGCTGCGACATTCGATTACACTGGGCCTTGTATTACTGCTATTGTTAATTGCAGTCTTTATACAGGCACTTTTCCTTTAAGTTTTAAGCAGGCGGTTATTCAGCCCCTTCTTAAAAAGCCTACTCTTGACCCGTTGGATTTTAATAATTATCGGCCCATTTCAAAGCTGCCTTGTATCTCCAAAATTTTGGAAAAGGTAGTTTTATCTCAGTTAAGTTCTTTTTTGGCTAGAAACGAGGTGTTAGATGTCTTTCAGTCTGGTTTTCGGGCAGGACACAGTACTGAATCAGCTTTACTGCGAGTCTCAAATGATCTATTACTTATTGCAGACTCGGGCAATACTGGGGCTCTAATCATGTTGGATCTTAGTGCAGCTTTTGATTTAATTGATCACGATATTCTTATTAATCGTTTGGAACACGTTGTAGGGCTGAGAGGGCGGTTTAAAATGGTTTTCCTCATATTTAAGGGGGCGTTCAATTTCTGTCAGGGTTGGGGATTTTTCCTCTGGGTCAGTTTCTCTGGATTGTGGAGTACCTCAGGGTTCAATTCTGGGACCTATTCTCTTTTCTCTGTTTTTGCTGCCTCTAGGCCAAATTTTCAAGAAATATGGTATATTTCTTGGTATATCACCTATATGCCGATGACATTCAGATTTACTTACCGATTGGAGCTGGAGGATCAAGCCCTAATTTATCCCTGGTTGCTTGTTTAAAGGAGGTGACTAGTTGGTTACAGCAAAACTGCTTGCAGTTAAATGCCAGCAAGTCTGAAGTCATGGTGTTTGGGATGAAGAAGGATGACAGTGGTTTAACCGATTTTCTAGGTATATGGGAAACATGTTCAGCCTAAAATAAGAAATTTAGGTGTAATGTTTTACTCTGCTCTTATGTTTGACCATCAGGTAAAAAATGTGGTAAAAAAATGGTTTTTATCAGTTAAGGACTATTGAGAAAATGAAATCTTTTTTGTCTGTTCCTGATCTGGAAACAGTGATTCACGCATTCAACTCCACACGCTTGGATTACTGTAATGCTCAATATGTAGGAATTAGTCAATCTCTTATTTCAAGATTGCAGCTGGTTCAAAACGCTGCAGCGAGGCTCCTTACTGGTATTAAGAAAAGGTAGCATATTACACCTGTTTTGAAAAGGCTTCATTGGCTCCCTGTGAAATATCGGATACAGTATAAGGTTTTGTTATATGTTTATAAAGCTGTTCACGAGTTGGCCCCGGAATATATCAAGGATTTGGTGCTTATTAACTCTGGTAGATCTCAAAGGTCCTTTAATTGTTTACTGCTCTTTGTTCCAAGAACTCGTCTTAAAACTAAAGGGGATCGAGCTTTTTCAGTCGTTGGCCCTAGACTGTGGAATGCTCTTCCCCCTGATATTAGATCTGCACCGTCAGTTGATGTTTTTAAAATTCGTGTGAAAACGTATTTGTATTGTTTCTTTTAATCTTGATCTGTCATTGCATATTTTGTTTTTTGTATGTTTTTTCTTGCTTTTAGATGTACAGTCCTTTGGTCTACGTTGTAGTAGAAAGGGCTATATAAATAAACGAGACTTGAGACTTGAGACTTATCACAACCTAAATGAAAAAGAAAGACATCCCAAGGATCAGATGGAAAAAAAGAGACAAAAGAGGTATTTTGGTATATTCAAAAAGAGAAGCCAAACAAGGAAAAGGAGGTAAGTGATAATATCATGTTTATTTTCTCTTAATGTTCCTGTTTTCAAAAATATTATAGAGGCTTATCACTTTTACACTGGTGTACAGGTAAATCCAAAGCTTCAGTGGTCCATGCATTAACAAGCAACTGTAAGGACTGATTTTCCTGCTAAGACAAAACTCACCCTGCAATAAAGCCATAAAATGCACCATGGACAGAAGATAGCAAAGACAGAGCACAGGACATTGCCCTGCCAAAACTTATCTCCTTGTCTCCTTGTTTTACTTCAACTCATCCCCCCTCTCCCTCCTTCCCCCTCTCCCCTCTCCCCTCTCCCTCCTCTCCCTCCTTATGGTGTTATTTTTTAGTCAAAAGTTATGAGCGTGTAAGACATGCTCACGAGCACATTATGTTATTTCACACGCGCAAAAATGAACCTTCAGCTGGCATGATAAAAGTACTCGCGCACAAATTCAATAACCGAGAGGTGTACAGGTAGCTGCGAGCGAGCGCCTGGCATACTCTCATAGGTTAACTCTGCTTGTACAGTGGAATCCTGCTCGCACGCAGCGGGCTTCTGCTCGCGGAGTGCTGTTTTGCTCGCGGAGTGCTGTTTTGCTCGCGGAGTGCTGTTTTGCTCGCGCAGTGGATTTCTGCTCGCTCGAGTCTACATGACTTTTGACAATTTGGGGGCGGAAACCAAGGAGGGCACTGACCCTCTTATGATTGGTCACTTTCATCATGGAAAATCTTGGGAAATCCTAACCCCGCCCACCTTCTCACGCAGCTTTGACTCAGCTCGCTCTGCACTCAGCTATCTCTGTGTATATTTTAGACAACGAAATATGTGATAAAACACCATACTAACTATTTTCGTTTTCATTTAAAGAAATCTTAAACATGATAGCCACACAAATGTGGTTCAGGCAACGCGTATTGATTATATTCACTGCACATAACGTTTGCCTATTTATAAAAAAAACAAAATATAAAACACAAACCTGCCTCTTTTCGTTTTAAATATAATATAAAACCATTAAACATTTTAATATGGTCCAGGCAATATGTGCATTTGTACCAAACAACAGATTTTGCAGTAAACAACATTACAGTTTTTAAAATTTTTACATACAATTATTACAATTTAAAATGACAAAACTCAACCCAGTCTCTTTTTGTTAAATTTCAGTTTTTATCAATATTAGCCATTATAAAAGTATAAGTAAAAGGTATAAGAAGCTATACAAATAAAGCTATACATATAAGCTATTTATCTTTACCGTTGTATGGTTAGATTAGAGCGCTGACTTTGTATGTTTGACTGAATTGGTTGCTTTATTTGTATAGCTTCTTATAAAAGCTATAAGAAGCTATACAAATAAAGCAAACAATTCAGTCAAACATACAAAGTCAGCGCTCTAATCTAACCATACAACGGTAAAGATAAATAGCTTATATGTATAGCTTTATTTGTATAGCTTCTTATACCTTTTACTTATACTTTTATAATGGCTAATATTGATAAAAACTGAAATTTAACAAAAAGAGACTGGGTTGAGTTTTGTCATTTTAAATTGTAATAATTGTATGTAAAAATTTTAAAAACTGTAATGTTGTTTACTGCAAAATCTGTTGTTTGGTACAAATGCACATATTGCCTGGACCATATTAAAATGTTTAATGGTTTTATATTATATTTAAAACGAAAAGAGGCAGGTTTGTGTTTTATATTTTGTTTTTTTTATAAATAGGCAAACGTTATTTGCAGTGAATATAATCAATACGCGTTGCCTGAACCACATTTGTGTGGCTATCATGTTTAAGATTTCTTTAAATGAAAACGAAAATAGTTAGTATGGTGTTTTATCACATATTTCGTTGTCTAAAATATACACAGAGATAGCTGGAGTAGCAGAGCGAGCTGAGTGACGCGCGCTGCGTGAGAAGGTGGGCGGGGTTAGGATTTCCCAAGATTTTCCATGATGAAAGTGACCAATCATAAGAGGGTCAGTGCCCTCCTTGGTTTCCGCCCCCAAATTGTCAAAAGTCATGTAGACTCGAGCGAGCAGAAATCAGCTGAGCGAGCAGAAATCCACTGCGCGAGCAAAACAGCCTCGCGAGCAGAAGCCCGCTGCGTGCGAGCAGGATTCCACTGTACAAGCAGAGTTAACCTATGAGAGTATGCCAGGCGCTCGCTCGCAGCTACCTGTACACCTCTCGGTTGTTGAATTTGTGCGCGAGTACTTTTATCATGCCAGCTGAAGGTTCATTTTTCCGCGTGTGAAATAACATAATGTGCTCGTGAGCATGTCTTACACGCTCATAACTTTTGACTAAAAAATAACGCCATACCTCCTCCCTTCCTCCCTTCCTCTTCTCGCGAGTCAAGTTACCAAAAGTTCACTAAGAATGTCTATATCACATATGATGTGTGATGGCCCCGATGCAGCCACACATCAGTGAGCGGTAATGTTGCGCACGCACATAAATACAAACACCCATTACTCATATGTTCTTGTATTTTATCCTGCACATTCTTTAGTATTTCGTTTTATTCTCTCAATAGTTTCTGTTCATATATTTATTTGGCAATAAGACTTAGACACTGTTTATTTCTCATTAAGATATTTATTTGAGTTGCAGTACATCACTGACTGGTTGAAGTGCACACAATCCAGTTGGTGTTGTGCAGTACACACATTTATTGATATTGCTTTCTTTGAGTTTAAGTTATCGCTGTGTTGCTGAGGAGTGGATGACTGGAGCTTCGGATGGTGATTGGCTAGTTCCGTTTGTGGTCCGTGTGAATTAAGGGCCGGCATGCCACTTCACCTGCTATTTTAGTTCCGCTTGCCGCTACCAACCAGCAGATTAACTGTGGGGGGGTTCTCAAATGTTTGTGTTGGTATTTTCCTTCCTAATTGCTTTTTCTTTTTCATAGATTTATTAGTTGTGTTAAAAATATTATAGTGTAATTATTTACTAGCCTTGGTATTGATTTTGTTGTTGTATTAGTGAAGTTGTTGTTTTTTGTCTTCCCTTATGTGTTAATGTGGACTAGTCCGTTTGTATAAATGTGTCTCTGATGTTTAGCTTGGAGATCAGTTGAGTTTGTCTTTATACGTACTCAGTTGTTGGTTTAGTTTGTTCTGTTGATCTGTTTTATAGGCCTAACATTTGTTTTGATTATTTGGACTTTGTATCCTTTTTGAAACTTTTGTACATGATTTGTTTTTGAAATTCAGTAAAATATATTTTTTGGGAACATATTTTGATGGCCCTCATTCCTTGACTGTTTGGTCCCTCACATGATATATCTTGTGAATCTATTGTTTTTCCTTTTCATGTTTGGTATCATTTTAAGTGTCTCAGTGTGATTGGTAAAATGGTCTTAATTTCATTGCAGTCATTGGTTTAATGAGAAAGATTGAGAACTTAGGAGAATCCTGTTCTCCTCTCTGGGTGATGTCTCTTCAAGATATCTCCCGAAACCAGGTAATACCCCCTGGGGTACATGAATTGACCCAAAACAACTCTAAACAATATTTGTATAACCTTTTTGTTCTGGTCTGGGTATTTAACCCTTTAAAACCGGACGACACAGCCAACCAAGCTGTATTCATGTCAGTTTAATTCTTCAACTGTTTGCACTACCAAAATAATTCAAATAGTTCCTGAAAGTAAACATCATGCGCTTTTCGCCAATATACAGCTTATTACAGTAATGTCATGCTTTCCGTCTGCAAATGACAGCAGCGTGGGATGGAAGGATTTGAACAGAGAGATACGACGCGCGGCAGGTTAGAGTGTTTTGGATTGCATAAAATAATAAAAGAAACGAACAAATACATGGCGAAAGAAGTGGTAGACAGCAGAAGAGGGGATTGGGATGATTTTTAATGAAATTTGGGAGGCGGATGGCCGTTACTCTTTCACGTAAAGCATGTAATATTCTAAGCACATACATGTGTATGTGTGCGTGTATGAAAAAAAGTGTCCTAAATGAAAACTGTGCAACCCAATGTCACAAAAAAGACTTGTATATATGTATTATAGTTTATTTTTCAACTTTTAAGTGTTAGTTTCCTTCGGTCATGACTTTTTCTGTTTTATTCTAAATAAAAATCAGTAAATTTATTCTCGTTTTTTATTTTAAATTATTTACAAACTCACCACACACAATAATTGTCAATAACTGTAATTTGTTGAAAGCTTATCTTTTTCTGAAAAAGATGACACCTTGCACATGAAGATAGCACATTGTTTTAGAATTTTACAGTAAAAAAAAATCTAATTATGTGAAAAACACCTATTTTAGCTTCAGGTTCTAAAGGGTTAAGGCTAGGTGACAGAGAAGTCTTTGGGACCCTTTACCAGGATCATCCCTCATACAGTGCTGATTCAGTGTTTTCCTGTTGGAAAACACTGACACACAACTGTGTGTCTCTGTCAGGAATGCATTGCT
This sequence comes from Leuciscus waleckii, assembly GCA_900092035.1. NCBI lineage: Eukaryota > Metazoa > Chordata > Actinopteri > Cypriniformes > Leuciscidae > Leuciscus > Leuciscus waleckii. The sequence continues at coordinate 29,716,811 of FLSR01004888.1, read as the reverse complement.
TACTTTAAGAGTCATCTTTGAGTAAATTATGTCATGTATTTATTATTTCTGAATTGGCTTTTTACTTGTGTAATTAGCATGATACATTTTTACCTGACAAATAAATGCTATATCTTGATTAATTCTGCATTTTTCAGAAATCATTATTTTCAGTAGATTAAAGTGCAGTCTGGTGTTTCCGCAAATCTCTGTCCAGGATAGATCAAACCGAAGGCACTATGAATGGAGCATGGGGCACATCATATGGAGACCTTCCGATTTCTGACTATCACTGACTTAGCATGTTGCAAGCTCGCAACTAAAAAAAAAAAATTACACCTTTGTTATAAGTCAGTTTAGGGTAAAATAGTTGCACTGTATCCTCTGACCATTTCAGAACTGGCTAGTTTGTGATCGTGAGCGCACATTCGCGACGTGATGTCTCAAAGTGACACTGGGTCCTTAATGAACGAATATTTGAAATTATGAGATGTTCAGAATAATCAAAGATCTAAATGAATTCATAATCAATATTTATGATTATTTTCTAATCAGAAACACAATATAAATTTGATTATCATTTGAAATTGGAGTCAGATTAAGCGTGGAGCTAAAGTAATATCGAAACTAAATTCCAATAAATTAAGTGAACTTCACTGGAGCGCGAATGAGGATTCTTCAGATATAGGCATCAATGCACAGTGTGCTATTGGTAAGTTACAAAAGACAAGATTTTTTATTTATTTTTTTATAATTATCTGTGTTTTGGTAAATTAAAATACAATTAGATGACCATTTGTTTTCTTATGACTTTTGGCTTTCAAGATATACAGTTACAGCAGCTCCATGATGCTCTAATCTCTGAGAAAAGTAGGCCTATGTCTGCATCTCACAACTGGACTGTAAGACAAATAGTGTCTGAAAACCATTGGATGGAAGCAAGACAAAAGCTCTTGGACTGCTCGCTTGCCTCGGACAGGGTATTTTCCGTATCTTGTGATCACTGCAGAGTGAATGCAGCAGTGATAAGGTGCAAGGACTGTTTGCCAAAACCACATTACTGCGACAACTGTGATGTGTCAACTCACCAATACCTTGCTTTGCATAACAGGGAGTGTTTTTTTTTTTATTATTTCTTTAAACCTATCCCTTCATCAAGTGTTGTAAAGGACATCAATGGCCAACACACATTATGTGAGCAAGGTAAGAAAAACGTATTTATGAATACACAAGTCTAAAAGTCTAAGTCATATGTTAGTTATGTTCTTTTTTTCTTTAGCATGTTTGTTACCCATCCAAGAACCTCAAAATATGTGTGGTTGTGTGCCTCAAAACATGTCTGTAAGTGCTGGCCGATTAGTGCATCTCATCAACATAAATGGTATGTACTCCTTAAAACCAAAGTATTTATTCAATCCAATTTTTATTTTTATTCAGGGTTGTCATTGTAACTTATTTGGATTGGATTGTAGGTCGCTATGACCTCTCTTTGCCTGTTTGGAGCTGCATTACATGCCACAAAACATGGACACCTGAGCTGCAGGACCTTATCCAAGGTGATTACTGGCCAGGCTCTGTTGCATTTCAAACTATAGCTGTGTCCCAATTTGAAGACTGCATCCTTTGAAGGCCGTATTTGAAGACTGATTGGCCGCGTTTGAAGGCCGATTGCGTCACAGCTGCGCGACGAAGACTGTCCCAATTCAAACACGCACGCTTCGAAGGCCACGTTTGAAGGCAGATTGCGTCACAGCAGTGCTAAGAAGGCTGTCCCAATTCAAACTCTGCACGCTTCGAAGGCCGATTGCGTCACCGCGGCGCGACGAAGGCTGCTCCAGTTTGGTATGTCATTCAAATGCGCCGCCAAATGCGCACTTCATTTCTCTGACAAACGAAGGATACAAAAATGGACACTTCGTGGCCTACCCTTCCCCAGAATTCATAGCGCGCCGGTGACGACCAGTATATAAACGGTGACGACGCAACTTCACGCAAGTTTATTCCCTACCTGATGTAAAACAAATAAAAGCAGCCTCTGAGTACAATCACCCTTATTTTGCTCTCTTCCATGCATTAACAATGCCAAGAGGAAAATACAGAGAAAACATACCTGATGTAAAACAAATAAAAGCAGCCTCTGAGTACAATCACCCTTATTTTGCTCTCTTCCATGCATTAACAATGCCAAGAGGAAAATACAGAGAAAACATACCTGATGTAAAACAAATAAAAGCAGCCTCTGAGTACAATCACCCTTATTTTGCTCTACAAAACAAATGTGACGTAGATTTAATTACCATGTGCTTTTCATCTCCACATATAGGCCAAAGACACAAATATAACTTAAATTGGGCAAAATGACAAAAATAACCACACAGGTAAGTAAAATAACATAATACACATAATTTGCAATGAAGATATAGACATAAAAGCAATGATTAAAATAAAGATTAATGAGGATTAGCAGGAGCCAAAAATAACCCACCTCTTCCATGCATTAACAATGCCAAGAGGAAGAGGCGGCGGCAAAACAGGAAATTATGTAGGCTCATGATGACATCACAGCAATTAAAGGGGAAAGATGCTCATTCAGGCAGGTACACCAGATATATGAAAAACCATTTTGTGAGAATTATAACAATCAATACACATGTTTTAACAGAACACTTTCTGTACCTGTTACACTCACCCCCCAGAATTCACACAAAATTCTCAGAGTATAACAAATAAAACACTGGTCACTTGAATTACATGGTCCACACTTTAAAAACAGTGAAGACACCACATAGGAAGTTACCCAACCAAAAGGGATACAAATATGGAGAAAGTTGGCCAAACTTCGACACATTTTGTAGGCATACACAAAGTGCCCATTACACTTTGAAAAACTCAGACCAGGTACATAAACAGGATTGATATACACAAAATAGAGAAGATTACACTTTGGTTGCGATGTATTACCAGAGATCGTGTAATATTATACACAAACCTATACATGAATAACAGGAGATACAGACTCCACACCAAGTAAGGTTTCGAGTTGAACCTATAGCTGTGTCCCAATTTGAAGGCTGCATCCTTCGAAGGATGCAGACTTCGAAGGATGCAGCCTACGTGGCCTTCGAAGGAGGCTACGAATGTAGCCTTCATTGGATATCTAATTGAGCCACCAGGTGTCCCCAATTGCCGCCTTTTAAACGGTGCGAGAGGAGAGCTGCCGTCCTACATGACATTTGTGAAATTTCAAAAATTCCAAATTCAAACAAGTAAATATGGAGCCAGAATTGCTCATTTTTATTTTTATTTTTTATATGTTACTGGAGGAGATGGTGTTAGGGATTCATCCCCGGCGCCGCCGGGTGATGTATCTCAGGCTTTGCCAAGACCATGGGCAGGTAAATTTAACTGGTTTGCTGCGTCCTTAATTGACGGATTACACTTTTAAATGTAGCTAATTATTGGTTCAACTTACTTGAATAATCTAATGATACATATGAAAATACAAAATACACAAAACGGTTTGAATGTTGACTTAAATCTTACCAAGATTCAATTTTATATAGTTTATTCTCTTGACCATGGTGAACATATTTTGAACCCTGTTTTATTTTACACAGTTTAAACACACACAAAAAAAAAACAATACAAAAAAAATGTAGGAAACACATTACTGCAACTAGTCATTTGCAGCTGTCACAGTTGCTAGGCAACAAGACCTCCATAAGTTAGTTAGCAACAGTTTGTAAATGTGATGGTGGACTGTAAGGAACTACATTTGTTACTACTGAAGTACTTTTTTCCCCTCACAGGACAGCAATACTACAAAAAACATGGTCGTTTACAATATGATGTAATTTTGTAAATTAAACTACCCAACAGTAGGCTATATAAAGTACTTCATGTAACAACATTCAACCTATTCAGAAGTAAAATGCAACATAGCAGAAATATTGATGCAAAACCATATACATATATGTATATGGTTTTGCATCAATATTACTGCTATGTTGCATTTTACTTCTGAATAGGTTGAATGTTGTTACATTAAGTACTTTATATAGCCTACTGTTGGGTAGTTTAATTTACAAAATTACATCATATTGTAAACGACCATGTTTTTTGTAGTATTGCTGTCCTGTGAGGGGAAAAAAGTACTTCAGTAGTAACAAATGTAGTTCCTTACAGTCCACCATCACATTTACAAACTGTTGCTAACTAACTTATGGAGGTCTTGTTGCCTAGCAACTGTGACAGCTGCAAATGACTAGTTGCAGTAATGTGTTTCCTACATTTTTTTTGTATTGTTTTTTTTTGTGTGTGTGTTTAAACTGTGTAAAATAAAACAGGGTTCAAAATATGTTCACCATGGTCAAGAGAATAAACTATATAAAATTGAATCTTGGTAAGATTTAAGTCAACATTCAAACCGTTTTGTGTATTTTGTATTTTCATATGTATCATTAGATTATTCAAGTAAGTTGAACCAATAATTAGCTACATTTAAAAGTGTAATCCGTCAATTAAGGACGCAGCAAACCAGTTAAATTTACCTGCCCATGGTCTTGGCAAAGCCTGAGATACATCACCCGGCGGCGCCGGGGATGAATCCCTAACACCATCTCCTCCAGTAACATATAAAAAATAAAAATAAAAATGAGCAATTCTGGCTCCATATTTACTTGTTTGAATTTGGAATTTTTTAAATTTCACAAATGTCATGTAGGACGGCAGCTCTCCTCTCGCACCGTTTAAAAGGCGGCAATTGGGGACACCTGGTGGCTCAATTAGATATCCAATGAAGGCTACATTCGTAGCCTCCTTCGAAGGCCACGTAGGCTGCATCCTTCGAAGTCTGCATCCTTCGAAGGATGCAGCCTTCAAATTGGGACACAGCTTATATATCAGGTTGACCTATTCACATCTTTTGAGCAGTTCAAAGTCACTGCACCAGGCCTCTCAAGACAAGCATTTGTGAACATGTTAGAGCATAGGTCATGAACATTTGGACGGGTACATTTAAAAAAAAAAACCATCTAATTTTGTTAATGAACTTTTCCTTAGCCCCAATTAATTTTAGTTTTCTGTTTCCACTGCTAGATCGATACTATTTGTGGCAAAACATTCCAAAAAGAATTTTTGGAATGGACATATTGTCATCATGAGAAAGAGAAGCTCAGTGGAGTCGATCATTTCTTGTGCCCTGCATGTGTCCCAGATGCAGTTGCAGTGTCTGCAGATGGAAACTGTAAACTATACCGGTTTAGCAAAGCAGAGAGTAATAGCATAACCAATATATCAAAGGAATATTTATATACATATTTATGTTAATGTATGTTTATGTTAGAGTAACTTCCAAAGTTGATATCCAAAGATGAGGTATCACTGCTTTAATGTCTTCAAATCCCCTCTTTCTTGGTATCAAAATAATCCTCTTTTGATTTTATAATCAATGGTGTACAACATGTTTTGATAAATTGCATCATAAATATTTGTTACCATACATTTGTGTAAAAACTGCTCCAAATTCTCTATGCCAGCATGCAAATGGAGATAAGATGGAACAAATACTTTCTCCAGGTCACCTTAGATTGGTCACCTCACAAATGGGTGTGAACTGATAGGACCTTGAAGAGTATCTGATTAGGTCAGATCTTTGCTCAATCTCTTTGAGACAACATTCTCCTGTCTTCTTCTGGCAACTTCATCGTCAAGTTAACTTCTTTGGATTCAATGTGGACCACCCCAAGAACCCAAAGAAACGCTTCAGCGCACTCCTGGCAAAATCATCAAGAATCTCAAGAATCTATCTGGACTTGTTCAGCAACCAATGTCAATGCAAGTACCTGTTCGCAGCCTATAGATGCGTTCCTAAGTTATTGTGCCCCTTCAAGGTGACCCTGATTCTCTGATGTTCTCGTAGGTTGTGGTTAACTGATTGTAATCTTGCCATTCTCTTTTCTTCTCTCTCTCTCTTTCTTCACTTTTCTTTACTTTCTTGATTTTGTATACAATCTCTGCTTAGTTTAGTTGTGTGTGTAGCCTACCCTAGTTTCATTTATTAAACCATTATATCGACGCTTTATTGTCTCTGTGTTTGCCACATATCGAAGTCACTTAAACATCTTGATCTAGCGATACCTATGCTATTACCCTGCTAGAACTTTATTTACTTTAGTTGGAAAAGGTTATTCTTTTTTGGCCAGGAAGATAATATATTTCCTAGAATTAATAATTGATTATGCTTTCTGTTCATTGGATGAACTGATTAGATAATTGTACTATTAATTCTGTACAGTCAATTCTAAAAATAACTAAAATATTTATGATTAATTATAATCCGTTAAAATTAATTATATAAATATATACTTTAAACTGTAACTCGTTACCATGTACAACACTGTAGATTGCACTTCTGGAGTAAACAATGGTTCAACAAACACTACTGTATGTAATAAAAAGTGTAATAAATGTTTGACTCAGTCTCGGGGCGTGCTCCATTATGAGTTTTGTTTTGTTTTCCTGTTTGTTAATTAATTTTAGCAAAATTGCCTTTTGTAGGATCATCCACATGCATATTTTGCTGATAACATAACTGCAATAAAGTAACAGCTTAGTTTCACAATACTTGTTTACATAGGTTAGGCTATGATTTATTTTATATTATTTAAGCACTTAAAACCTTATCAGTTTTACAAAATTTAACTTAAAGAACTTTACTTGCTTTCCGTATATTGAAAATGTTAATTTCAATCTTATCTAACAATCATCTCTGAAAGCAAGGTGTTATATCTGATATCTGTTATATATAGGGTTGGGAACCGAAAACCGGTATGTTCCGGTTCCGGTATTTTTATTCCGGTATTACCGCACGGTTCCGGTATTTAAAAAAAAAATACCGGAACTGTGCGAAAAACGGTTCTGGGCCGATGTGTGGGCGTCGGGGCGAAGTGCTGGGAGCTTATCCTTTAATAGCGACGTCTCACACTCACCTCGGGCCGGTTGCACCAGCTGTGTGTAAGTTATAACTTAGCCTAGTTTTGACGTAAATGGACACTAAGTTACGACTTACGCACTTCTAAATATTTTTGCGTTGCACCATTAAACTTAGTTGAAGCGTAAATCTACGTATAAACTAAATATTTGCGGCAGCCTCAGATCAGGAGTAACGGATGGAATAAAATATCAGACAGGCTGAACTGCATCAATAAGCTCTTCTTTTACCTGACAGACTTCAATTCTTTAGACAGATTATGCTGACATTTACACTCGCTTACATTTTAAGAGAGAGAACATTATGTGAAAAGATTACTTGTTAGCGGCTATCTTTAACACAAACCCGTCCTAAACAGCGCACCGCTGTCTGCATCGGTCCATGTTGTGCATGTCAAATATCAGTCATAATCAATAAACGTAATTTCTTATGTTTTTGTATCAATATTTATTTATTGATCCTTATTCATTTCATTTCAAATACAGTTTCTGAATGTTATTTACATATAAAAACACTTATGCTATTCATGATCAAGTATCATATTTAATTGAAACTTATTTTTACCGTTAGTAACGTGAGGCAAAAGAATGAAAGATAAACTGAAATTCACAGCATTTCAACACAACATCTGCTCACGAATTTGAAGGCTGCTATGGATCATCGAGGCTAAACGTCATATTATGCGACTACGCATTACTTTACGGAGAGCTTACGACCTACTAGCTACGTTCTGCCATACGAACAAATGGTGCAACGGAATAAAGTTCAGAGTTAGTTACAAACTAGCTAGTAGTTACTAAGCCTCTAGTGTGGACTTTACGTTCCAATTTAAGAAAGAACTTACGAACGGCTGGTGCAACCCTACCCTGATGAATATTAAAATAGTAATGAAAGCACTCGCGCTACTCATGTACGTTTTGAGAGAGAGAGAGAGAGAGAGAGAGAGAGAGAGAGAGAGAGAGAGAGAGAGAGAGTTTTTTTTTACTTTTAAAACTCTTTTAATCGAACAACTAATTAAAAAACATTCTTTACAATTCACCAATTAAACAATAACTCTCCAAGCTCATCTCAACCCTACCCTGATGAATATTAAAATAGTAATGAAAGCACTCGCGCTACTCATGTACGTTTAGAGAGAGAGAGAGAGAGAGAGAGAGAGAGAGAGAGAGAGAGAGAGAGAGAGAGACTTTTTTTTTACTTTTAAAACTCTTTTAATCGAACAACTAATTAAAAAACATTCTTTACAATTCACCAATTAAACAATAACTCTCCAAGCTCATCTCTTATCACAAGTAGGGATGGGCATTTTTGTCAATTTCTTATTTCGATCATTGATAGGTCCAAAAAACGAGTACTCGAGTACTCGGGGGGCGGGGCTTATTCGGGGAGGGGCGGGGTGTGTCGTGTCCGTCATGGAAACAAATATATCAATTTAATATTTTAGCAATATTTTGGATTACATTAGCACTTTCTGATAAGCCAAAATGTTATTTTACAGTATATTGGCTACAATTACACTTTAATCAGAGTAAAACGGACTTAAATTACTAAACAACACACGATTGATGAATTCTGAATACAATTAAAAGGATATGTTCATCATCATAAAAATTAACACACATGATACTTTTAGGCTACTTTATTCAACAGTAAATAACACGTTCTCTTCAGTGTTGGCTACTTCAGCAGCACATTTCAACTGTGCTTATGAAACAACAACACCACAAACGAACAGCTTTTCCAAAGCTAAAGGAAAAAAAGTTTAACAAGTGTAACAAACGATTCATGGGTAAATAAAACAGACGGAATCATTTATTAAAAGAAACACACACAAAAAACCATCCTGTATAGGCCTATTTACCACGACTGATGACACTGAAACATAGGCTACAGCCTATATATTGCTGTTCAGAAAGATAAGTTGGTCTGCGTGCTCAGGCGAGAGGCGTGTGCGGAGTCTATTCAGAATTAGGCCAGCGCTGGAAAAACGCGTTCTGCTGGAACAGATGTCGCAGGAACAGCTAAGTACCACTGGGCAATGATGCTCAGCTTTGTAAACCGATTCTCATTTACCTTCCACCACAGTAGAGGATCCTGGTTTACAGAGATGCATGGCTCACTGAATAAACGCGAGTAAAAGGTTCAATTTCATTGTCACACGAACAAAATCACTCTGACTGTCTCGCGCGATGGGACGTTATACTGCGGCTCAACGTAATTCATCAAATCTTTAAACCCTTCTCCTTCGACGAAAACAAATGGACAGCAAATCTTTCGCTATCATTTCGGTGATAAGTTGTCATCTTTTCACCTCTGGCTGCGTTGCATTCCTGTCTGACGGTAAAAGATGCGATGCTCGTCTAGTTGCGTCTTTGGTGGTATCGGAAGACATTTTATGTACAAATAGCCTACTAGATGATAACGTATTGTAGCCTACTTGAGGTAGATTTGTGTGACAGCTTGGCGCTGCATATTTTGCACTGAACTGTTTTTTCATCTAGTTTGTCGAAGTGAAGCAAGACATCACTACGTGACTTTGAAGCTATTTTCGCTGTTTTTCGGTTTGGACTTTGGACCGCGCTCTGGCAACGCTAACCAATCAGAGCTCAAGGTGTCGCCCAAAATGCTGCTATAACTGCTAAAAAAGAAAAGATTTATTTATTTATTTTTAAACTCAGATCACCGTTTTTATGATCGTCGTCGCTGTCACGTTCGAGTACTCGAATGATCGAGTACTGTGCCCATCCCTAATCACAAGAGCATTTTTCACACTCCACCTCACATCAAAAGAATGCATGTTATTTGTTAATTTACAGTATGCATATTCCATAACAACCCGGCCCTTTACAAGAGTTTTAAACATTCCAAGCAAATCAGCATCTTCTCCTTCATTCTTACATGTATGGGATTTTAAAATAGACAGCTTTGCCTGTCCCACAAGAAAATTACCAAGTGTACATTGTACTTTCCATTCTTTCTTATACTTCACACCAAAAATGAACATATTTTTTGTAAACATAAAACCAAGCTTAATAAATATTTTATCCAACAATTCAAACAAAGGAATTAATCTTGAACAATCACAAAAAAAATTAAAGACAGTATCGAGAATATTGCAAAAAGGGCATGCAGATAAAACCATCTCATTAAATTTTGATACAAAACTGTTAGTTGCCACAGCACAATGGAGTACTCTCCACTGGAGATCCCCAGACCTCTTAGGAATAGGGGGCTTATACAAACACCTCCATGATGGAGTTATTTCCGAAGAAATTGATAGATGTTCTCTCCATTTAGTATCAACACGTCTTTTCAATTGAGTATAAAACAAAGATTTCACACACATACAATTAGTGGTGCACGATATATCGGCCGCCGATATAATACAGGCTCATCTACAAGTTGATGAATTAGAATGGTAATGCATTTGACTACATTATCAAACAGCTAATAATGTGTTGCTAATGATACACAAACCGGTTCGCCACCTTAGAGTCAGACAGCTGTCTTCTGACAATCAGTATCCTTAGAAACGCTTAGAACAACTGAGAACGTCAGTGGAGAAAGGCACATATAGTTCATCGTAATATACATCATATACATAATTCCCCTGCTATAATTCTAAATGTACCCAAATTTTCATATCAACAGAAAAATATGGCGGGATAACCTGGCTTCTCGAGACTCCCCTGATTCACAGCAGTAATTAATATGCTAAGTACATTGATGTGATTGGTTACAAGGTCGTTTTGAGACGGTCTTTGGTTCACTGTCGTTTTAATGAGCTATACTATACATTTGCACATGGTTTGTCTTAAAGCACATTAAAAACACCACATAGAAATATATACAACATTAAAAGCTTGATTTTCACCACAGGGGGACTTTAAACTTTGTTGGCTGGAGACCTAAGTTTGGTTTGATGTTCAGAAACGTATGAAGCACAATGTTCTCTCACCATTCCTGATTTCTAACACACACTCACAGCGTTCGACATAGTCTTGCGTTTGTTTCAGATTAAAACACCAGGTGTGAACACGAATGTCTCGCTCTCGTTTACTTGTGATCCAATGACCAAAAGACAACTTGATACCAGGGCCCGGTTGCACCAGCTGTGCGTAAGTTACTAGTTTAGACGTAAATGGACACTCAGTTACGACTTACGCACTTCTAAATATTTTTGTGTTGCACCATTAAACTTAGTTGAAGCGTAACTCTACGTATAAACTAAATATTTACCGCAGCCTCCGATCAGGAGTAACGGTTGGAATAAAATATCAGACAGACTGAACTGCATCAATAAGCTCTTCTTTTACCTGACAGACAACTCTTTAGACATATATGATAATGCTAATATTTACACTTGCTTATATTTTAAGAGAGAAAACATTATGTGAAAAGATTACCTTTATTTACCGTTCGTAAGTTATTCTTAAATTGGAACATAAAGTCCACACTAGAGGCTTAGTAGCTTTGTAACTAACTCTGTACTTTAATTGTTCGTAAGGCAGAACGTAGCTAGTAGGTCGTAAGCTCTCCGTAAAGAAATGTGTACTCACATAATATGACGTTTACCCTCGATGATCCAATAGCAGCAGTACTAAAATTGTGTATTTCTATTTTCGCCAACAGATCGAGGAAATCGCATAGACAGTAAAAGAAATGGACACAGCGACCCCATAGACTTCAACGGAGAAAAGTCGGAAAAGTGAAGTCAATTAGAAGCAGTAAAGCACTCCTTCCTGATGGCTGAACGTACTGCGCAGACTCAAACTGAGCTTGACAACGTAGATGTGACGTGAGCAACTACCTGTCTGACTGATGTAATGGTCTTGTTTATGGATTGTGATACTGGTTTATTAGAAATGGATAAAATAATTAAACTTCTCATTCTATTTGGAAAATATCATATACATAAAGCAAGATGTATGTCGACTGTACCAAATGGTAGACTATTTTCCATTGATTTGAAGAATTTTTATGACTCTCTAACTTCAATACAAAACAATCGAAAAGCTCTAAAAACATCTAACGTTAAACTGTTGAAAAGAATACTTAATGTATTAGTAACATGATTGATATGTGATGTAAGATGTAGAATTTTAATCTTTTTGTTTTACGGATTCAAATGTCTCTGTATTCCCCCGCAGTGCCGATGGCTGTCACAGAGCCAACAATATTACATAGGATATACAATAGAGCATAGGGTTTATTAAAAGGACCCAAGCTAGAGCAGAGGTGAAATGCAGGAAAGAGAAAGAATAAATATATATATTTTTAAATCATAACATAATAATATTGTGAAATAAATGCATATGAAATTATTATCATGATTAAACAATAATTCACCCTTTGTTGTAGATTATCATGATTAAACAATAATTCACCCTTTGTTGTAGAGGGGTTTTTTTTTTTCTCAATATTTGTAAGTGACATCAGTGATTTACAGTAAAGTGCATTCTTTTAGGTTAAATAAATTAGCTTACTTCCAATCACCCATCGACAAGTTACCAGCAAAACAAAACTAACAAAAACTGTTATCTACACAAAGATGTGGTTAAACTTTCCCAAACCCAAACTTTCATAAACAAGAGCTCCAGTCTATAGAGTTAGCCTTAACTTACCTCTTATGAACACGGCTGAGATGCTAACGGACTTTTAACGGAAGACACAAAACCATTTCAACAGAAGCGTGTCAATTACACGTAAGAAAGGTGTCCGGAACGTTTGTATGTATTATGTGTGTGATTTTGTTGACTAAACTCTCCTGAAAGCAGTGAAAACAACAGCGAGAGATGGAGTTTTGCTGTTTATCAGTTGCTGACGTTTCCTCGTCTCCGTCTGCGCTCGCGCGCGCTCCAGTGATTGAGTGCGTCTCGAATGTTCACGCGCCTTAAAACACTTCAAAGTCACGCAGCATTTAAATAAACATCTAGAATTAAAACATATAACATAATTTAAAATATCATTAATATTAAATCATGAATTTAAAACTCATTGTGTAGTTCTGTGACCCATTCATGTGCAAAATGCCACCCCTGCACACGTGATAGTGGGACGAAGTGGCACTTAAAGAATTTAACACAACTTTATTTTATTTGAAAACGTGCTTGCAATATTTATTATACCATCACTTGTGTGTGTGTGTGTGTGTGTGTGTGTGTGTGTGTGTGTGTGTGTGTGTGTGTGTGTGTGTGTGTGTATAAAGCGTGTCTTTT
>FLSR01004888.1:29680367-29703305 GCA_900092035.1 Leuciscus waleckii | reverse complement strand
TATATATAACATAGATATAGTGATTTTTGCTATTTTTAAAGCAAAAAAGTTACATATTGTGCCTTTAAAGTGAGTGGTATTTACACCCACTCAGTGCCAGTAGCGTTTCCACTGTCACTTCCGGGGCTTAATTGGGGCTTACTCGGGGCCTACTCTGGGCCAGCGGCCAGGATTGTCTGGCCCGTCGAATTACTTGGGCCAAAGCGGTCCAACTCGGGCCACGAACAGAGGAGGAGTTTACCTGAGACTGGAAACGCCCGTGCCGTATGATTCTGTCAGCATTAAAGACTTTTAAAATAAATTAACTCACATTCATGTTTGAATGCCTTCGTTTGTGATCCGATGTGGATTCTGATTACCGTAGAAGGTAGAAATATGTATACGGGATGCAAAAGTCTGTGCACGCTATAATCATTACAATAGTAAACATATAGCCTACGCTTGAAGATATACCCATAGGAAAAAAAACAAAGTGAACGCTTGAAGAAATAAGACAAATCATAATGGCTATCACAATCATGTTTTTATTTTATATGTCAGAATCATATTCTCGTCTCGTGTATATATTTAATAAAAATAAACTAAGGGATGTAAGGTGAAGTTATTATGTCACGTGGTGATCTGCTATGAGTTGTTGGGATGACAGGCACAGAGAGAGGTAAACTTTTGAACTCCTCCCTTAATTCCTTTCCTGAAGACCCAAAACACAAAACCTGCGTTCCAGCATGTTGCCCCTTCATAAAGAGTTGTACGTACAACGAGCCGCAACTTGAGCGTCATTATATATGACATTAAAGCAATATGCAACGATTCTTGAGTTTAAACTTGAACATTTTCATTGTGGAGTTGAGCAAGAGGCCGGACATCTGTTGAATTTGTCAAAGCGAAGTTTACTTGAAACTGAAATTCCATCTGTACTTAGGCCTACATTGATTCTCAAGATTATTGTTCATCATGTGGAAACTGTTGGCCTGCGTTCTCATGGCCTCTGAGTACAGGCGCGGGACTTGCGGAAAAGACAGACACTGTGCCCGGATGTGTGCGACCTGTCCCGCTGCTCATCTGCACTCGAGTTTTGTTACTTCGGCGTGGTGAAGGACAGCTGTGGCTGCTGTACGATGTGTGCTGCGGAAGAGGGGGAGTATTGTGGGGAGCGCGGACATGGATTTTGCGGTCAGGGGATGACCTGTGAATATCGCACCTCTGAGCGCGGCACGTGCGTTTGCGACTCCCATGAGCCAGTGTGCGGCAGCGATGGGAGAACTTATCCCAGTATCTGTCGACTGAAAGCTGAGAACAGACGGGCGAAGATGAGCGGCATACCTGCTGTCATTTTCATCCAGAGAGGCCCCGTGAGACCGGTGAGGGGAATTTTTTTTGTGGATGTTCATAACACCTGACTTGACAGAAGTTAATGACTGTGCAGTTGTTTTTCCCTCTCACAAAGTTACTTGCAGCGGACGCAACTATGCCAGATGACAGAAACAAAGTAGCCTATTACTTTGGGTTTGCGCAGTGTAATTCACAGAATTACTAAAAAAATATTTTGCCACCAAAAAGTTAAAGATTTTTTGTGTCACGCATGTTTATTTCCCTCATAGTAAATATAAAACGCATGTGTTTACATATTTTTCTAATGTCTGGACTCATTTATTAATGGAGTATGGATATATAAACAGACGTTTCAATATATTGTAATGGTAGGCTATTAAATGCATTTTCTGCGAATTTATATTTCAAGTTTTAACTGCAAATGTCACGTCCATAACGCTGGAATTGCCCAATTTTAAAGAATTTATCCTCAACTGGTTTTGTGGTGTAGCGGTCTACGTATTTTAAAGGACAAATCCAGTGAAAAATACATGCAAACCGAAGCATTGAGAACTTTGTAAGTGTACAGAAAGTTTAATTAGAAGATACTTTATAAAGACAGTACATTACGCGTTTACATGCAGGATCCATCTTGGAAAACAGTCTCGACTAGTCGAGCAACGAACGCCGCGCTAAGTGAGCTGTCGATAGGAATTACGCATAGTGAAATCTAACGTAGCACGGCGTTCGTGACTCGATTAGTCGAGACTGTTTTCCAAGATGGATCCTGCATGTAAACGCGTAATGTACTGTCTTTATCTCAATGCTTCGGTTTGCATGTATGGACCCTCATTATGCTACCGTGTTAGTGTGAGGCTATTTTGAGCCTTGTTAGTGGTATTAACTAGCGATTTACTTTTACTTACTCTGTGCCCCATATACTATTGT
The DNA here is from genome assembly GCA_900092035.1 of Leuciscus waleckii. Taxonomy (NCBI): domain Eukaryota; kingdom Metazoa; phylum Chordata; class Actinopteri; order Cypriniformes; family Leuciscidae; genus Leuciscus; species Leuciscus waleckii. Next base: position 29,701,046 of record FLSR01004888.1, on the reverse strand, counting down.
TATGAGCTAATCTGTTTTCAAAAGATAAAACACTTTATATTCGATTATCATGAAAACGCATCTCAGGGAACGATCGACTCGGTAACCATGTGTTAATTACCCCTAGGTTTATTTTCACTGGATTTGTCCTTTAATGTCAACTTCAAATAATACTAATAGTAATTTAAAGATGTGGTAGCATTGGATCTAGACTGGAAGGATAACTCTGAGTGAGTTGGTAGGGGTGACGTGTCGCGATTCTGCCTTCTCATACCGCGAAACAGGTTCGTGGATCGGAGTGTCGCGATTTCGGTTTCATATCGCATATCGTTACAGCCCTGGTAGCTACCTGATACAACTATAAAAGAGCAAGGTGGCCAGTAAAACTACAGCAGACGAATACCCCTGGCTAATTTAAATAAAAAATAAATAAAAACCTTCTTCAGGTTGGAGGTGGAGTCTTTGGACGCTGAAAGGAGGTTGGTTGCTGGCAAGCAGAGGTTGCACTGCAGAGTTATATTTCGTTCTCCCTTCTCTTTCTTTTAATGTGAAATGCTGTTTGAATTTCCAAGATAGAAACGCATTCTTGCCCTGTCTCTGTTGTTCCGGCTCCATCTCCGCTTCTAGCTCCCGCTGCTCCTCTTCCGACTCCATTGTGACTTATCACGCAAACCGCGCATTTTTTCGTTTTCATATTGGGGCTTCTGGAAAATGCATGGAGTTGCCTTAATTTATTTAGAGAGTGAATAAACTCGTGAAACAGAGAAGTATCGTCATGTAATCCATTGATTTCAACATGTAACTTTATTCTAAATACCAACTATTTCAATTGTAAAGTTCTGTAACGGAATACAGTTACTCATAATTTGTATTCTGAATACGTAACGCCGGTACATGTATTCCGTTACTCCCCTACACTGGTGCAGTTACTTTTCAATACTGAGAAGGTGAAAAATCAAAAAGTCATTCAAGGGGCATATATCAGATATGAGTGAGTACAGCTTGACTTTACAGCTTCATGCAAAATTCAACCAAATCCCCTCATAAAAAGTAAGAAGAGGCATTTATGTGATAATAGATTTATGACTTCAGCCACAAACCTCTGCAGTAAAAGAGGTTCAGCATTTCAATTCTATTTCAATGTCAAAGGAACTTTGAAGCATTCATTTCAGCACATGTCAGTGCTGGCATTCAGCTGTTTTACATATAAGCAGTGCTTGACTAATGTCAGCTCTTTCTTTCTTTCTTTGACACTTGTTGTTACAAGCCAAATCATGGAACAACTTTTAAACATCAATATTATCATAGCATGTTGATTTTATAAATAAACTGAAAACTTGGAATGATATTGCTACTACTACCAAAACATGTACGATACCGTATTAGTAGGCTAAAGCATCCCTCCACAACCCCGACTCCTCACTCTTGGCCTGTTCTTTCACAGCCAGGAATAAGGGGGGAGTACTCTGGGTTCGGGCCGAATACCGAGCCCAGAGCCCTCTCCTCAGACTGCACGCCAAATACGCATTTATTTTATCTGACTTATTTGTAAGTGTGAACTCGTGAAATTTGTAACAATAATGCAAGTAATCATATTGTGTTCTTCTCTCATGCTCACAGCTTTGAGATATGATTTGACAGACAAATGTTTGTGTCAGATGTTGCCCTTACATTGTTAGTACACTGAGAAACCATTTTCTATAAATGAAATGTGATGCAGGCAGTGATGATCATTGTCAATGTGTGAGTTCTCAATCCCACTGACAACAGATTCATTCCACCTGATGAGAACAGTGTGGGATTTTCTTTTACTTTCAGGAAGACAAGAAGCTAATTAATGCTTCAGGATGATAAGGAATTGTGTAAATGAAAAGGTTGGTATAGTTAATAAGTCTACTTTTTTTAATGGATTGTTCACCCAGAAATAAAAATTCTGCTATCATTGACTCGCCCTCATGTCATCCAAGCCCATATGACTTGCATTATTCCATGGAGAGCCTCTCAGCCGTTCTCTTCTATACAGTAAAAGTGGATTGCGACCAGAGGCTGTCAGGCTTCATAAAAGTGCATATGACTCATGCATTATATTCAAAGTCTTCTGAAGTCATATGATAGCTGTGAAGGAAGAATCTTAAATTTATGTTATTCACAGAAAATCTGAACTTGAATCTCTTGCTTGAAGCCATGGTTTGGTTACTTTTCATTGTATGGAAAAGAGCAATTTTGACTTCTTTTATTCTCCAAGGAAGAAATAAAGATGGGTTTTCAAGAGTAAATTATTTATTTTATGTATTTAAAAATGAAATAATACATTATGCAACTCTGAACATTTTTTTTTTTAAATGTTCAAAAGGTTTTGAAAAAAATAAAAATAAATTAATGTTCAAATTATACATAATAAATATATATAAATATGTATATATGTATATGTGTGTGTGTACACACACACACACTAAAATATATACTAAAAACATATTCTCAGGTAAGGTTTGTGTTTCAGGTGAACCCCCTGCTTTTAAGCATACAAATGTTCTGTGGCTTCTGGCCAAGAGGTTCACATTTATTTTGTTATGACAGATATGCCTTGGGATATATGATTCATCTATGAAAACCATGTGGCATGTTCTGTCAGCTATGCCTTGCCTAATTCAGGGTTCCCAAAGGGCTGAAAAAACAGTGTCACAAGCAATTCAGCTCTGAAAGTCGACTCAGTATGCAGAAATAGTCAAGGGAACATCAATTTCGTCTAGTAGTAGCATGTTATGTGGATTACATAACCTTCATCTTGTGCTTTGTATCCACTTGCACTTAAAATTTGCATTTATGAAGCGTAAGCAGATCTGCTCAGGTTTGACAGAAACGTAAGAGAGGAGATGATTATGTCTGTATTTAAACATGTTTTTAACGTGCTGCACCGGTGGTTTAGATTTTTCATTTCCTTCCCACAATAGATCTTTTAAAAAAAATTATGTGTTTACCTGTTGTGGTTCACCTCAGGGAAACCTGTTCATGTAATGTCTGGACCGTGACTTTCTCTCAGAGGAGCAAGGTTGCTGTCAGCTGCCACAGACTTGGAGATAAGCATGTAACATCAATTTATGCAGAGACTTTGTGACAAGTTCTCCCACCAGTGCCATCAGGTAGCAGGGTGAAGAAAAGAGCTCCACATGGCTGTTTGCTTTACTTCAGCTTGTGCCCACATTTACTATTGTTGATGTGTGACAAAACAAGTGCTACATTGTGACATTTGAAATTCATTTTAGATTTTAATCTTGGGTTGTCAAGCTTTTTTTTTTTTTTTTTTTTCAGATGTTTTGGCTTGGTCTCAATTTTTTTTAAAGAAAATGTTTTCTTATTAAGCTGGCAAGTTTTCCATCCAGGTAATATATTTTCTAATGTAATTTGTGTCATTTTTGTCTGTTTTCTTTGCTCTGATAGGCTCTCGAAATCCAAGCAGTATGCGCTACAAATTTAACTTCATAGCAGATGTGGTGGATAAGATTGCCCCTGCAGTGGTCCATCTAGAACTGTTTAGTCGGTAAGGACAGATGGTGGTAGTTGTTTAGATGCTGAGCAGAGTGTCACATGCTAGTTATAATGCTTGGTGGTATTAGCTGGCTCAGAATAAACTCTTCATATGTGATTAAATTATGAGAATGTAATTGTTTTTGCTAGCTTGTTTAGACAGAGTTTCAAAAATGAGAGTAGATTAAGTATGTAAACACTGCTGTTTAGATCAGATTTGGATGTAAAGATATTTAATTTTGCATAAGTAAATGTTTGTATATAATTATGTGAGAAAATATGAACAGTTTCACCACCACCAAACATTTTAACAGTTGCTGTTACATTTCATAACACATTTATAACACACTACCTTTCTAAGGTTTGGGGTCACTAAGATTATATGAATGTTTTTGAAAGAAGTCTCTTATTCTCATCTAGGCTGCATTTATTTGAACAAAAATACAGTACAAAATAGTTATATTATGAAATACAGTGTTATTATAATGTAAAATAACCATTGTTATATATATCTAATTATTTAATTTTAGAAATGTAATTGCACATTTTAATATACTGATTTGCTGCTATAAGAAACATTCAATTATTATCAATGTTGAATACAGTTGTGCTGCTTAATATTTTTGTGGAAACCGTGGTACATTTTTTGAATTCTTTGATGAATAGAAAGTTGAGAAGGACAGCATTTATTTGAAATAGAATCTTTTGTAACTATATATACTTTACTGTCTTTGCTGTCACTGTTGATCAATTTAATGCATCCTTGTTGAATAAAAGCATTAATTTGCTTTTCATTCAAATGCTTTTCAATAATATAGTATTTTTGCTATAAATATTTGTCGGTATCTTAAACAGACAAGATGAAAATGTTGTGAGTCAAAACTTAGAAATCTTTCTGTAAATAATAGGCAACCTAAGTTTTTCATGTACTCATACACCAAGGGATTCATTATTCCCTTCCAGACTACCATTTTCCAACCAAGAGGTTCCTGTATCCACTGGCTCAGGGTTTATAGTGTCAGAGGATGGGTGGATCGTCACCAATGCACATGTACTGTCCAATAAGCAACGTATCAAAGTGGAGATGAAAAATGGCATGCTGTATGATGCAGCAATTAAAGATGTGGATCAAAAATTAGACATTGCTCTAATTAAGATCGACTCAGAGGTAAGTAGGCCAAAACTAACCTCCAGAGGTCTTAAGTGGTTAAAATCTTTTTGGTTGCTTGGTAAAAATGTTGTCTTTGCATGTTATGGCTCAGGTCCTCTGGTTTATCATCAGCGAGTAGCTTCACAGCTGCTGGAAGTAAATTAATCTTGCGGAGGCAGTCCAGCAGATGTTTCTGGAGTCAGCAAGGCTTGTGCCACCAAAAATGAGATTCTCCTTCTTGACATGGTTAATTTGTTTTCTGATTTTCTCAGGAGAAAATTGGTCAAATCCCAACTTTCTGCCTATTTTCGGTGTGCGCTTGTGACCATGCATGATAACATGTCACAGAATAAAAAAGGTAATTGCGACTTTTTATTAGGGGTGTAACAATACATTGATATGGATCGATCAAACGTCTAACGATATGATGCATCGATACCACACGTAAAATATCGATATGAGGACAATGAGGTAGGCTAAGTTACCTTTATTTGGACACTCTCCACATCCTCACGTAACGTCCGTCTATGCAATTCCGCCAAAGCGCACCATACTGTCTGCCGGTGTGTCTTATGTAAGGGATAATGTCGAGGCGGTTGTTATAGCGAATAACAACCCCTTCAGGCTGATTCAAGATCCCTCCGCTTCACGTCGGGATCCCGTTCAGCCTGTCGGGGTTGTTATTCGCTATAACAACCGGCTCGCTATACATTATCCCGCTTATTACATGGCTACCTACAAAATAAATAAATAATTTGACACAAATTATTGATTTAAAAAGGAGTTTATTGATTTAAAAACGATTGTATTGCTTCCGCTAAAGAAAATAGTCCGTTCCGCGTCCATAGCAACGCTCTGTTTTTCATGGCAACGATGTGTTATACTTCGCAGCGGTCTGTTATTAAGAAATAACAGACCGCGTTCTACAATGGAATTCAGCCAAGCCATGTAATAAATAAAGATAACATTATATAACGTTAATCTCCTCAGCTGAAATAAACGCCTGACAAGATTGACTGAACCCTAAATACGCTTTGTCACAAAAGCCGGTATTGTCCACTGACTGTCAAGGCATCGCAAGATCATGTTTTACAGCAGAAACCGACAACCACCCTTGTTGTTTGTGAGCACAACCCCATAAATCCGTTTTAGCAATTCAGCGCGGAGTATTCAGGTCAGGTGACAAGGCTGCTAGCTATAGTCTAAGCTGACTAAAAGTGACCGAGGAGGATAATTTAAACAAACTCAAACCCGAGATATCTTCTTTGGGGTTATAACCTTGATAAAGCAGAATGTTACAGTGGTTTGGGAAAAGCTCCCTGTATTGCGTGTAATCACTACAATAAAGTATATGTTAGGCGTCTATGTCAGCTGAGGAGATTAACGTTACAAACATTAACCAAGTGTTTTATATTATAGCAATTACCTGGTTTTGTTTAACTCTGAAACATGAAATGTGGAGTTATTTGCTTTTGGCAAAAAAACGACTGATGGAGTTATCTGCTTTTGCTAAATAACAAACTTTTAATGTATAAAAAATACTTTAAATGAACTTTAGTTTTGTAGTTACCTGTATCTGTATTTAGTTTTTTGATTATTATTACTTAATCAAAACAACCCAGCTGCAGTTTGATTGATATTACTTGGAGTGCACAATGCTGCAGTTTGATTGATATTTCTTGGAGGTCACAATAAAAAAAAAAAAAACATGATTTAAGGAAAATGAACCAGATCCGTTTTTGCAAATGAACTCTTCTGTTGTAAATGTCTCAATTGGGAGAGGGTGTGCAATTTTCAAAGAGTTTAATTTAATGTTCATGTTGTACATTTTGGTTGCATTTGTGAGTTAATAAAAATGTAACTGGTTGTGTAAACTTGGCACACACTATCTAAATATCGATTAATCAATCGATATAGCCCTGAATCAAATAGAATAGTAATCGTATCGCAGAAGTCAAAATGGTGATATATAAATTCTAAAAATAAACTTCAAATTCTGACTTTTTTTCTCAGAATTGCGTGTTTATATCTTCGAAATTCTGACTTTATAACACGCAGTTGGGAGATATAAAGTCAAAATTGCATGATGTAAAGTCGCAATTGCGAGTTTATACCTCACAATTCTGAGAAAAGTTTGTCAATGCAATTGCGTGTTAAAGAGAGTCTTTGATCAGCGGCATAGAGCCCCTTACGAAAAAGAAGTACACTTCAAGTTCATTTTATGAAGTATACTTAAGTAATGTTGAATGTTCAAGTATATTTTTAAGTATACTTTATGTAGTAAGATACTAATATCAAGGTGTACTTGTAGTAAACTTGTAAGTATACTATTTCAATACTACTTGGGACTAAATTGGCCCACTTTTAGTATATAAAAGTATATGTTTAAGTGTACTATAAGTGTTAGAGTAGTAAACTACTTAGTTTACTATTTTAATACAAGTAGTAGGCTACACTTTTTAGTTTATGGAAGGACATACTGAAGTGTACTCTCAGTAAACTAGTAGTTTATTATTTTATACTGCAAGTGTACTTGTAAGTTTCCTTTAAGTGAACATAACAGTATACTTATAGTTTACTATTTATATATTATTTTTGCACTTGCAGTATACTATGTTCAAATGTAGATATTATTTTTTATACTTGAAAAATCCAAACTGTAGCCTACTTTAATTTTAAAAACACTGAATTAGCTTCATGCATCCTTTTTTTAATCAACACTTGAATGTCGGTAAGTTTCATACAGAAAGGCAACATTTGAAACAAAAAAGTTGAGAAAATCATATTTTTGTCAAAGACTACACGCCTTGATCCGATTCAGAACGATAATCAAAACACAGATGGAGTAGATCGAGTCCAACACCCCAAAATCTTCACAGTCCTTTTCTCTTCATGGGTTACGCTTCATTTCATTTGGTAATATTACGCAGTTTTGAATTACACACTGTTTAATGTTTGATGCTCACGTTATTTTACATTTAAGTGAACAATCTTCTATCACTTGTTTCAGCTTCTTCTTCACCTGTGTTTTGATCCGGAGATTCTGTAGAAGATGTGTCATGTAGCGCGCCCTACCGTATAACAGTGAAAACATGGATAGCTGAAAAATTCAGTCAATTGTGGGGAAAAGTAGAATTAGAGTTAATTCCTATACACTACCAGTGGACTAGCCAACACAATAATTCAGATACTCAGAATTAGAAACATAGTCTGTTTTATATCAATATTCTAATCAATGTTTTCAAACAATGTAAGTTTCATAGGACTGTATATGAAAAACAGTGTAATTTTTTTTTATTTAATAGGTACTCGATCAAAAGGGTTAACACAACTAAGCCAAGTATACTTTGAATAGTCTACTTAATTATACTTTTAAGTATATCTCGATCAAAAGATTGAGTACAAGTACAGGCCAAATATTTGGACTTTTCTCTCAGTATAAGTCAAGTACACTTAAGTGTAATTTTAAGTATATTTCTGAGAAGTACATAAAGTATATTTTTGTGAAGTATATAAAATGTAGACTGAAAGTATTCTTTCTTATTTTTAATAAGAAGTATACTAACTAATAGAACACTTGCATAAAATTATTTTTCGTAAGGGGCATCTTCTGCCAACACCGATAACGTCTCGCCATTACCCAGACCATAGCAACAGCATGTAGCACAATGATTGTAATCACTTTAATTCAGTCCCAGACTGTGTACGGCTTCCTGGGGTTTCAGAAAGGAGTAGAAAAGTAGAAGAAAAGTGCTGGGGAGGCAGATGGCAATCTGTTATTTTGCAGCGCTCAGGCCCCCAGCAGTAGCCTGCGGAGTCAAGGTTGAGAGAGAGTGTAAAGCCGTCCTGCACTAGAAGCACTGGTAATCAAGCCTGGTGCATCAGCCTGAAGTCAAAGAAATGCCCCCTACAGAGCGCAGGCAGGCAGGGACAGGCTCAGGCCCAGACTGGCTGCTGGCTTCAAACATTTCACTAAAACCTATTAGACTTTTCTAAAAGGGTGACAGCACAGAAGTCTTGTTTTTTTCTTCCTGAACAAGACATTCAGATCCAGATTTTCCTTTATTTGTCCTCGAGAGGAAATTTGTTTCCACCATAGGTGCGTACATAATACTAATACAAACACACATAACATATTAACAACATGAACAAATAAACATATATAAAAAATAAAATTAAAATTAAAAAAGAGAGAGAGAGCATACCTGACGCGTCAGTGGCCGATTTCCTATGTATTTAGAGCTCGTATAGATACAGGAACAAAACTCTTACTAAACTTGGCCTTTCTACACATCGGTAACCTATACCTATGGGCAGAAGGCAGAAGGATAAAATATTTATAAAGTGGGTGTTCTGAGTCATTTAAGATTTTTTTTTGCCTTTCGCAATGTGGTGCCAGTTTTCCACCTCACTGCCTGATTGGAGGAGAACAGGAGTGAGGAGGGGGTCTTGAATATGGCTCACAGGAGAAAGGAAATAATTTATTTGGTGTACTATCCATACATGCCTCTGCTCCATCTCTTGTAACCTTGTGACAAAGTACAAGGAGCGTCAGCATCGGCATCATCAAACGCTATGACAGGAAGACAAGAGCTGAACACACCACTTTGATCTTTATCACCTGTTCATTAGCGCCCTTGACCAGTAATATCAGAACAATAGCCTTGACTACACTAAATCTTACTGATATGGTTAAACCAATAGAAATTACCACCAAATGGCAACCTCAGAGGATGTACGGTGCCTCTCTACATTATTAGCGGAAAAGTTTGCTCAAAGAAATACAATTTTGTCATTTTTTACTCAGTATCACATCGTTCAAACAGAAAAGGTGCATCTTTTACTTTGATTTTAATTTATTTGTAACTTTTTTTGTTGTTTAAATTTTTTGTGATTTTAGTATTTTAATTTAAACTTTTTTATTTCAGTTAGTTGTCAAGGCAACATTTCTAATTCCATTTTAGGTAACACTTTATTTTGATGGTCCCTTTTGAACATTCTGTTGACTAGAAGTAACTTTGCAACTACATGTCAACTTATTCTAACCCTAACCCTACCAGTCTACTAATACTCTAATACTCTAATGAGAGTTAGTAGACATGTAAGTGCAATGTTACTTCTAGACAACAGAATGTGTTAAAGGGACCATCAAAATAAAGTGAAACCCTATTTTATTGCAGCTTCATTTCAATATGCGAATTTTTTTTAACAGATTTAATGACAGTAATAACACTGGCTGGAATCAATCTAATTTGGTCAAAAAAGTCAGAAAATTATTTATAATCTTGAGCCCTTTTCTCAAAAGTTTTATTTTACGACAGCCAAAGATATAATTTGTGCTCGAAACTGTGTTTCGGGGTCAAAACAACTCAACATGACGGAGTAGACAAGCTGCAAAAATGAGCAAGCTGGCAAAATATGTTTTAGAGGAATTAATGAAATACAGTATGTCTATGTCTCTCTTTTATACAGACTCCCCTGCCTGTGCTTTTACTTGGTCATTCATCAGACTTGAGGCCAGGAGAGTTTGTGGTGGCTGTGGGAAGCCCGTTTTCCCTTCAAAACACAGTGACCACCGGTATCATCAGCACTACCCACAGAGGAGGTCATGACTTGGCCTGCAGAACTCTGATATGGAGTATATTCAAACAGATGCCATTATAAATGTAACCATTCTACGCATAGACATTATCGTCTGTATAGACAGTTTTAACTGTATGTCCATGTAAATGAATGGAATATAATAGTTTTTTTGTTTTGTTTTTCACAGTATGGCAACTCAGGAGGCCCCCTTGTAAACTTGGTAAGAAGCATTTATTCTCCTGTGTCTTATTTGGCATTAAATATATTTTGACAATAATTCTCTCTCAGCTGCTACAGCTCTTGTGTATCTTTATTTGTTTCAGTAAAACTTCCCCCAAGGTTATAACTCTTGTTTTTATTTGTTCATCATTCAGTGATGGTATTCATGGTTCATTACTGTCAGAATCTACTATTTCAATGTCTGCTTCCATCTGGAAATTTAGTATACCCTGGGCAAATTACCTGCGGTGGTTTATATTATTCTATTGATCTTTGTAAAGGAAAACACAACATGTGTCCTTGAAGAAGCCTCAGGCTCAAGCATGCATCTGGCTCTGCAGTAAAAAAAATTTTTTTCCATTTATAGTGCACAATAGGAGCTTGAAAATGTGTAAAAAAGCATTGCACAGATGCACCATAAAACTGGAATCAACAATGGCTTTTTTTCATACATACATATATATAATATAGGCTTTATATTTTTTTATATACTTCATAAAAGAATCTTTCATTTCAGTTATTTAAACAGTCACCTCAGTATTTCCTATTACTGTTCAATTAAATCATTAAACCCATTGACCACCGTCCCTCGTGTGTCTCAAGGTGGCTGTTCATTCATTACAGTGCATTTCAATATTATGCTCCCTGTTTGCGGTTTCAAGGATGGGGATGTAGTTGGCATAAACACTTTGAAGGTTACGCCTGGAATATCATTTGCCATTCCCTCAAACCGCATTCGGCAGTTCCTTGCAGACTCCTATGACAGACAAATAAAAGGTTTGCAAACAACTTCTGTTTAGCTGTTTGGTTGTTTTTATCTTGTTTGAATTAGAAGCTGTTTTCTTACACTTCAGGAAGAATGCTGACTAAAAAGAAATATATGGGAGTGCGAATGCTTCAACTTTCAGCTGCGTGAGTTTGATTTATTTTGATTTTTTTTTTTCAAACATGCTTTGATGACGATATAAAGTTATCTTGATAGTGTTTTTGACATTATTGAATCAGTTTGATTAGGGAGCTTAAGGAGAAGGACAGCAAGTTCCCAGATGTAAGCTCAGGAGTGTATGTGTATGAGGTTATTCCAGGGACAGCTGCCTTCAGGTAAAGGGATTTGCCTACACCACCTCATCTTACTCATTAACTCTAACCGTAGCTCTTTCTTCACTCATCTAGGCCCAGAGGCCCGTTTCATACCATCATAACCTTCAGTCAGATAAAGATTTATATCCTCATCACATATACCACAGGGGCCTTTACATATTTACCCTATGAATAATTTTTTTTCCTGAAGCACCTCTGTCACATGATGAAATTTCCCCCTGTGGTATTTTGATTTCATATGATAAGTGTCCAGAATTAGAAACTTAAAAGGATAATCCATCCAAAAATGAAAATTCTGTCATCATTTATGTCATTCCAAACCTGTATGACTTACTTTCTTCTGTGAAACCTAATAAAAGATATTTGGAAGAATGTTGGTAAAACAAATGTTTCGGTTCCCTTTGACTTTTGTTGTATTTTTTTTCTGTTCTTATTGACTTCCATTGTGTGGGCAAAAATACAGTGGAAGTCAATGGGAACCAAAACATTTTGAGTACCATCATTCTTCAAAATATCTTCTATTATGTTCCACAGAAGAAAGGAAGTCGGACAGGGTTTGAAATGAAATGGGGGTGAGTAAAAAACAGAATTTCATTTCATTCATGAAGATATTTTAAACAATGTTGTTAATCAAACAATTGACGGAAGCCATTGACTTCCATGGTAGGAAAAAATACTATGGAAGTCAGTGGCTACCGTCAACTTCTGGTAATCAACATTATTCAAAATATCTTTTTTTGTGTTGAACAGAAGATGAAATTACAGGTTTGGAACAACTTGAGTGCGAATAAATGATGACATTATTTTCATTTTTGTGTGAACTATCCCTTTTGTGGATACAGCTATTGGATTGAGCTATTAACTTTTCAGCTGCATTGTCCACTTAAATAAATAAAAACATGGGACGGTTTAAATCCAAAGCCTGATCAGTTCGCTGTTGTAATTAACATTTATATATGTTCTGTTCTGTGGTACAATGATGAAGAGTATCACAAATTTTTCACATACATATTGTGATTTGTTTGTAGTGCTGGCTTGGTCAACCAAGATGTGATCATCAGCATTAACGGACATCCATGCGTTCTACAGAGGACGTGAGTCAGGCCGTGCAGTCGGACGAAATCCTCTCTTTGGTGGTGCGCCGTGCTAATGAAGAAATCACACTAACAGTGGTTCCTGATGAAGTGGACTGAAAGATTTCTGTTGCTAGTTTTCATCTAACAATGCATTATCCACAAACATGCTTTATTTGAAAAGGACATTATAATGATAACAGAGTATCATGATGAAGTGTCAAAGCCCAGTGATGCATTTTGATACAAATACACAACTATTTTATCTGTAGAATGATCTTGTTCTTCTGTATATATTCTCCTGACTGGGTTTAATGTCACGTTTTTATTATTTCTGTTTTTTTTCGGATTCTTTGATTAGAAAGTTCAAAAGAACAGCATTTATTTGAAATATTATCTTTTGTAACATTTTCTTTACTAAATCTTACTGACCTCAAATGTTGTAGTAATGTATGATGGTATTGTTGAAAGCAATTCATAAATAACAGCTTGTACTCTTGCAGTGTTTTAAATGAGAGACTTCTAGTGCATGAAATATTGAGGTTGATTATCTGTCAGGCTGAATTCAATCATGGTCAACAAACACACCACATGTACTTACTACCTGCTGCTTTCAAGTGTTGTCAAGTAAGGAATCATTTCACTGCCACAACCAGTCAAACAAGTCTTTTTATCCTTATGATTTTAACAAAAAATTGTGAGAACATGTTGTTTTAAAGCAGTAATCTTGGATGTGTTGCATGCATCATATCCCAAAGTGCCCCTTTCTTCAGTAGATCAACTGTTCAGCAGGAAATAAATCTCATACATAATAAACAAAGAACACGCAATCTGCAAAACATGAAAGAGGAAATTAATGGGTGGGACTTCTGCCAAGGGATACATGTCTAATGGAGTCTATTGTTGTATGTATTTTTTATTGCAAGCTGTTTCATAACATCTGTCTGTTGACAGCTCTTTAGGTGTTCGGTCTAAAATAAGGTCTGTAACATTTCTGCAGCTGTTTTGGCACAGTCAGCAATAAATTGGTGATTTTAAACATCATTCATTCAGACAGATCATACGACAAAAAAGAAACAAAGGCAGAGAAGCATAGTGTGTATTGAAAATACCAAACTAATTTCCGAGACAACTTTGTTGTATGTTTAATAAAGATTACACTTGGATCATCATACATATTGATGTATAATGTAAGAGTTTTACTCTTGGAAGATGGCATTTATTTACATCACTGCTTCACAAACACTTTACAAAAGAAATAAGAGAAACAGTATTTTACAAATAATCATGGCAAATAAGGCCTATGTAAGCCCACGTGCATTCAGTGTATGTCATTTAACTTGCGAGTACAAGAAAGGTGAAAAGCTGCAGTCCCTTTATGTCAGTAGAAAGTGCACCAGTTGCTGCTGTCGCTGGGAGTCAGTCCCCCTGTTATCAGGAGAATGAGGTCTACAAACCACCAGATGCCAAGGCCACCCAGGGTAAGCAGCTTTCCCACCGCAGTCCCAGTGTGCCCGAGACAGAACCGATCGACACCAAAACATCCCAGGAAAAATGAGTACAGTAGGGTGGTGATGAAGTAGTGTCCTGTGTATCTTAAATATCAAAGAGGAAAAACAATCCATTAATGTCAATGCATTAATAGACTGTATAACTTAAAAAATTTAAAAATGCGCAAACACATGTAAGCTATGCATGCACTGAACACACTGTCGACAGTTAAAGTTCATAATGAGAACAGTTAATGTTTAGTGTAAAGCTTGTGAATTGATACAACTGTATTTACTGATGGCCAGATACATTATGCACGTATAGACTTCTTAGTGAAAGGAATCTACAGTACCTCACTGCCCTCTTGTGGTAAAGAAATGAAAAATTATGCAATGCTCTCTTGTGAAGCAGACCTCAAACAACAGGAAACACTTTGTGTAACTGTAACTGGCTGTCATCTCATATTAGTGTTATTTTCTTAAAATAATAAATGTGAAACGAATGATCAGTAAAAGCTATTATCAAAGTTCCGACGTTTTTGACTAATTTATTTTCCTTACCTTTCTAGTCATTTGTGATTACTGGATAACGATTTAAAAAAATCATTATTATTCGGAATAGTTTGCTAATGAATCATTCAGACATTTTGTTAACCATTTTTGTGATTCAATAAAACGAACCGACTCAAAAGAACATTTCGCTTAGAAAACAAACATTTATATGACTAGCAAGCAAGTTTTACTCTACAAAAGAGAAATAACTAGCTGATGAAATATTTTACAGCTAAATCAAGTATAGATATTTCCTTATTTTTTAAGTTTATAATAATATCTATGATTTTATGATATTGTTACGTCCCAGGACATGTCGTTTCTTTTGTTTATTATATTTGGGGATGTTATTAAGGTTATTGCTATGCGTATTGCTGTTTTTGGTGTATTTCTCCGCTTTTTTCCCCTCTTATTCCCCTAAGTTTTCAGCTAACAGGTATTTACGACTGCCACTTGATCCCAATTACCTTGCTGGTTTCCCTATGGGTTGTGATTGGCAGATGACTGGAAGGAAGTGGTATAAAGCTTCAGTGCTCATTAAGAAGAGGAGAGAGACCAAATTGAGTGTGTTGTGTGGAGAGGGTTCTCCTTTCTCCGCCCCAGATCCTGTTGTGGTTAACTTTGAAGACTGAATTTGTTGTATGATTATATATTGAACTGTAAGAAATTTCATCTATTGAACCAAATTACTTATTTTTGAGTAGGAAGCGGGTGGTGCCCCCTTTTGTTTAATAGTTTTCTCTTGATTTTGGTTTAGTTAGGGAGGTAGGGAAGCTCCCTGTTTTTTTTTTGTTTTTTTTCTTTGTTGACCAGGTAAGTTTGTTTTTCTTTAACCATAGAAAGAATTGGATTTTGTTTGTTGTTTTGGCTTAACCCCCTCCTGAGACTCTATGACTAATTCTGTTTGCTCTTTATTTCTTACTAAAATAAAAGACTAAATTTCATTTTACCAGATTAAGTGTCTTGGTTGTAGTGCTAGAGTTGGACACGGGAAAACCTCCTTGTCTTTCTCAAATTATTTAACCTTTTCGTCATTCCTAATACTCCTTGACCGCGGAGCGATGTAACAATATGAAATACTTTATCTAATAAAATATATTACACTAAGTGCAAATAGCGCATTTTGTTATTATATAGACTAAATATGTTGTTGTTATTATTGCATACGGTTTTATAATGTACTACAACATTTATTTATGCATTGATTACATCAAGGCTGGACTATTGTAATTCTTTATACCATGGTCTTCCTCAATCTTCACTGGCACATTTACAGATGGTTCAGAACGCAGCAGCAAGACTGTTAACTAGTGCAAAAAAAAGTGATCATATCTCTCTAATTTTAGCTTCTCTTCACAGGCTTTGTGTCTTTTTTAGAATTTAATTAAACATGTTGCTGATTATTTGTAAAGCTCTTACGCACAAGCACCATCTTATATGCCAATAAAACTCTCCTACATGTCCCACGGTCACGTCTTAAATCGAAAGGTGACAGAGCCTTTGCAGTTTTCTGCTCCCCGGTTATGGAATCAGTCGCCACCTGACATTAAGAGTGCTCCTTCTATTTCTGTTTCTATATCTAGACTCAAGACAGATCTTTACTCTTTTAAATTATGGATTAGCAACTGTTATCTTTGATTTTATGAAAATATTGTATTTTATGTTTGTTTTGACAGCACTTTGGTCAGTGTAAGCTGAATTTAAATGTGCCCTATAAATAAAATGTACTTACTTAGAAAACAGACACTGATATGCAACTACTGTAGTACCTACCACTATTTGTACTAAAGTATGAATAGCATGTTATACTTTTTATACTTTGACGCATGGAAAAAAGAAAATGTTGTTATTTCCACTTTCCAGATTTCCAGAATGTCCACGAGATGGGGCCCTGCTCTATTCGATTTCACTTACTTGATGCATGGCTCATTGCCTCTGAGAAACTCCCGTGGTCCAGCACACTCTATACCATCCAGTGCCGTGCATAACACCTGGGTATGGTTCACATCTTTGTACACTTGACCACCAAACTACAAGAAAAAGTAAATTTGTTTTTTTTTAGCTTTGCGACACATACGTAAACATCAGCTGGAAGGGATTTAAAAAAAAATTTTAAAAAAATTTAAAAAGCAAGAGTTTTCCAAGGCTCTGAACTGCAGATTATGGGCGCAACATATCTTTCCAATAAAAATGTAGGTAAAAATGTCCTTGTTACACTCACATGTAGTTACAACTATAAATGATGCATAATTACATGCTACTAACCCTACAACAAACCTAATCCTAACCATAACCCTTTATATTAAGTAGACCTGGTTTCACAGACAGGTCTTAGATAAAGCCAGGGTTAGGCATTAGGACTTTAAAGCAGCTTTTAAAAAAAACATGCATCTTTAAACAAAACAAAGTCACTGACATATTTTAAGATATTTCAGTACAAGTTGCTTTCAGTTAAAAGAGCTCAAACATGTATTTTAGATTTAAGCCTTGTCTGTGAAACCGGGGAATAGTTAATTAATAGCCTACTACTCAGTATTTAAATATATAGGCTAACTGCACTGTAACAAAGACACCTTAAAATAAAGTGTAACCCAACTGAACTTGCCTTTACACATCCATAGCCCATCTCCTGAAAGGCAGAGACATTTCCTCCGTGATCGACTGGATCTTGGCAGAATATGAATTCCTCTGGTTAAATGAGATATTAGCACATCGTCATAAACTATAACAGCGCCCACTGAACTGTAAGTCGTTGTTGTTGTTGTTTACATAAAACAGGCCCCGTGCTTCAGAAAGATGAAGTGAACTTACAGGTATCGACAGAGAACGACAGGTGATGGAGGGTTGTACTCGTACTGCTCCGTGTGATTTGATGTTTCAGTAGGTATAACGTTAACACTCTCCGTCACAAGTGTTTCTCCCGGTTGTTCGCTGAACAGAACTGTTTTGCTGGTCGTTACTCTGTTTCCGGGTGGGTCGGTTGAGTTTTCCGAGTGAATCCCGTCCAGACACTGTAAAAGTAGAACTGTAAAGAGCAATAAGAACTGTCCGCATAACAAAATGTAGTTGACGAAATCTGCGGCATGATTTCTGCACGGCTAACGTTGGCTGATCTTTCAGCTAATGAACGAGACAGCAGCTACCTAGCGGTGATTTTGCCAGTCGCATCTGTAAATCCCAGTCGACAACATATTACTGGCGGTATTATTTAATATTATGCGATTTGTGTACCATATTACACTGCTACTAGTGAACACAAGCTAAAACTGAGCTGTACACTAGTCAATAAAGACGGCGCATTGTGATGACGCTATTTGTGTAGCGTTACGTCATTTAACATTTGAATATTGAAAACCTATGTGAATATTGTGGCAATGCTAAAGAATCTGTAACTCATCTTTATATACAGTATATACATACATATATACATATTATATACATGTATTCAAAAATGTTTTGGTTGGATGTTTCAAATTTCATTTCTAGGTTGTTTGGAACATGTTTACAAATTGATCTGTATGATGTAGTATTTTTATTTTATTTTTGTACAGGACAGTGTTGGTTCCAAAAGTACGATGTGCTTCCTTATACAACTATGAAGCTTTTTGTTACTTTACATTATTGTGATTTTACCCCTGGCATGACCTATTTTATTTTACATATTCTTATGTATGTTATCTTCTACTTGTTGTGAGGTGTATATTCATGTACAAACTTTGTATATTTTTTGTTGCATTAAAAAAAACACATTTATTTTCAGTAGGCTACTTGGCACTTATTCTGGACTGAAAAACAGAAGGAACTTAATCCGGATTGAGGGAACTTAATCTGGACTGAAAGACTAAAGGACTCTGGAGTATTGTTGTATTATGTTATGACAATGACAATATAATGAATGAATAAAAAAATAAATATAAAAAAACATTAATTTTCAGTATTATTTGTATCAAGAAATACATCAATATTATTAAACATATGTCGGAGTAAAGTTCAACATCAGTTTTTTGTGGCAAATGTATTATGGGGAACTTTTTTTTTCCAAGAAAAGTTACTTGACAGTATAGATTTTATGGAGGAATAGTACTGTTTGTGATAGTACGTTGTGCTCAATAGGGTAGAATCTAATGTGTGACTATTTTATTTAGAAAGAATAATATATTTAGAAATGTAATAAATCTTAATATGTATTACTGAAGTTGTTTTTAACTCAGTAGCCCAGTAGATCTTGCACCATCATTTTTATTTTTATTTATTTATTTTTTGCTCTCATGAATACTAAAGGTATGAGGTTGTTCGTAAATTTTCTTGAACTATAAATAAAAATTCTCAATGTAAGATTTATTTATTTACATATTATTTAAAAAAAACATCTTAAATAAACAATTATATTGCTAAGACTGTGATACAGTAAAATATGCTTAAGTGAGATGTACTGTATAGTTTAGCCATATGGTTACAATTACAGACTGTTGTTGAAAATAAATAAAACATTTTTTTATTAAAAAAATTCTTAAAATAGAATGGTGCTTGATATAGTGCAGTTTAAATAATAATAATAATAATAATAATAGAAGTAAAGCAAAAAAATGGGAAAACAGAGGAAATGGTATGAAATTTATTTAATGGTTGCTCTGCAACTTCATGTTTTTTTATGCATTTTTCACACATTTACACAGCAGATAAAGACTAAAGAATAAATAGTATATATTATTTTTTTTAATCCAGACCTTCACATCCATAGACTTATAATGCACATAATTACAGCTTACTAAATTTGTTGTTGTTCCTGTACAGACATCTCTAGAGATCCCGACACGTTGTGTTTTGATCCTCATTAGGTTTTGATCTAAACTCAGTTGATGCAGGAGTTGTAATACCAGCGTGCTCATTTGTATCAGTTTCACCATATGGAATAAATACTGAGGTTTGTGGCATTTTTCGGCCATGCACCCACATTGGTACAGGGTAGGGTCTGCATCGGGATCGGTAGCTAACGTTGAGAAAAGGGGTGCGTTGAACCTGGTATGGTACCGCAGAGGAGGTGGCAGCAGATGTAGTCATGTAACTCTGTGGATAAGGTAAGACACTTCCATGCGTCGAAACAAGCTCATTCTGGAAAATTAGATCAAATATAAACTGTATATACTTTATATATTTTTTGTTATAATTTACATGCAAGTTAAAGGCTATAAAACAACACAACATATTTAATTAAGCATGTTTTGTGTCTTTTTATATTTTATTATATATGTTTTATTATTTTCAAATCAATCAATTTATTTTTAATTATATTTATTTTTAGTGATATATTAGCCTTACATCATGAATTATGGACCTACCTGAGAGGTCGTTCTGTGCTGCTGAAAGTAAGGTGGTAAATCTGGCATGCCAGTAAGTCTTTGTGGTGAGGTTGAGACTGAAGTGGTGTGACTTTGACCATCCCCTTCATTTGACCTTCGGGATAACCAAGGACCAGTTGCTTCAGATGCCAAAAGTGGAAGTGTTCCAACATAATGAAACTGACATAAATTTGACAAGACTTGTGCCGGCACACGCACCGAATTAATTAGGCCTGGATGGGGGATGTAATAGGGCCGAGCGAGCAAACCCTTCTGAGAAACACCAGTCACATCAACTGCAAACTTGGATTGTTCAGCATGTTTTTTATCAAAGGGTAAATGTTCAGTAGCCTCCTCCTCACCAAGCTTTTCCTTGTTGTTGGCTTCTGTGTTCCAATCTCCTTGTATCTTCTCTTTGAATTGTCCTTGGACTCCTTCACCGTTGTAGAGATTACTCTGGAATTTTGCTCATCTTGAGAAACTGACTGATTCTCATCTTCATTGCTTTCCTTCTCATCTCCATATCCATCAATGTCGCTCTCATTCGTATCTGTAGAATAAATATAATAAAAATATCTCATAAATGTGTGTTAGGAATACCAATATTATTAATAGCCTATAAAATAGATGATAAATAGAATATATATATATATATATATATATATATA